>PNEQ01051413.1:15739-41197 GCA_003012365.1 Medauroidea extradentata
ACTGTGACGTTTCTCATTTGACTGTACCAATCACAATAAGGTTACTGTAACACCACACGTCTGTGATTTGCGTGTAAAACCCCACGACACGAATGTCAAAACATCCAATCTCTGACCGTGAAGCAAGTCTGCAGACGTGCACACAAGTCACTGACACAAAGTGAGGCAAATTTCTTTTCGCGAAAAGTTCATGTCTCTACTGATTTGTTATTATAGCTAGATCCCACGATTTCTGGTGATAATAATTTTGCAATTAGTTAGTGTCAACGAATTACGTGCATTTCTGCATCAATGCTTCATGGTTATTGGCAGAATGTATTATTGCACAGACGTGGCTCATTTGACTGTGCCAACAGGAACAAGGTTACTGCGACACCACACGTCTGTGATTTGCCGGTAGAACCCTAGACGCTGAGATTTACAAACAGCCAATCACTGACCATGGAGCAGGGCTGCATATGTGCACATAAGTCATTGGAACGGATTGTTGCAGAAATTATTTCCACCAAAAATCGTGGGCTCTAACTGTAGCAGTGTGGAATTAAGTGAATTTTCATATCTGCAAGAAAATAATTTGCTATGATTTAGGGACAGTAAATTTTAGCGAGAAAGATTTTTACACCACTTTGTTTCAATGACTTACGTGAATACTTCCAGCTGTGTTTTGTGATCAGTGACTGAATGTTTTAACTCTAGTGTGAAGGGGATCTGGCCAAAAATCACAGACGTTTAGTTTCGCAAGTTAACTTATTCTGAAAGGCACAGTAAATTTAGTAACGTCACTGCACGTGTACATACTGCCAATAACCGTAAAATAAATTCGCAGATGTGCACTGAAACAAAGTAGTCCATAAAACTTCACGCTAAAACTTCCTGTTCCTGGCTAGGAAGTGCAGTCTCAGTTCTCGATCACGGTAAGCTAAACCCACGGCCCATTTTCTTTTATAATGAAAGAGCCACTGGAACAGCTAGGCTGCAGAACGATCTAATTGTTACTTATTGGCTATTACAGAAGCTTTAAATCTGTTTGGTACTGAAGCTATTTAGTAATTAAAAAAGTACATCTATAATTTTAATATATATTTAACAACACAGACGTAGCGTGTAAATTTATACTTAAAAATATGATATTCCATGTTTTACAACTTTTATCGCGTAGTGCGTGACATGATCATACCAGGGAAAATTATTTAATTTGAGTAAGTGCATTGGTTTATGTTGGATATATCCCCCCGTAACATGTAAATTTTTACTTCCAACGTGTCAATAAGTTTATACTATACTCGTTAAAATGTTTCCATAAGAGTAAAGTTTAGCCATAAGTAGAGCCCACGATATTTGGTGAAAAGAATTCTGCAACCATTTTTTTCAATGCCTTATGTGCACATATGCAGATCTGCTCCGTGGTCAGTGATTGGTTGTTTTATAACTCTCAGCGTCTCGGGGTTTTACCCGCAAATTACAGACGTGTGGTGTAGCAGTAACCTTGTTCCTGTTGGCACAAGTCAAATGAGCCACGCCTGTGTTATAATACATTCTGCCAATAATCAAGAAGCAGACCTGGAGATGTGCACGTAAAGTATCGAAACAAACTGTTGCAGAATTCTTTTCACCAACAATCGTGGGCTCTAGCCATAAGCAACGTTTACAAAACTAACCTTATTACGTAGAAATATACAATTATAAATTTCGCACTTCATCTGTCTTAAAGAATTGCAAGTATTTTTACATATTCTGTTCACTGCAAAATTACAATTTTCGAGCCTCCTTTTAACTTTTCCATTATGCATATTGAAACATTTTGATAACGTGTTAGTATAACCATTTCCGTGTTATTATTAATTTCAAAGCACACATTTCACCATTCTAAGAAATCAATGCTATAGAAGCTGAAAGGAGATTTACTTGGGATATTAGTAGGTAAGACCCTTCGGAAATGTCTTTAAAAGTCTCACAATGTCGTGAACAGCCATTCGGTACGTAAGCTAGTACATTTCTGTTTCGTTATGACAAACAATGAGCTTCGGGCTTGTGATGTAATAGAGTCATGAGCCACTCATTACGCTAAGTTGTAAGAATTTTTTTCTACGTAGTTACTTAGAGGGAATACATTTGACAATATTGGGCAGTAAATACAACTGTGCAATACTCATTATGAACAATGTTCACGTACATGTTCTCCGTAGTTTACTAGAGCACTGAAGTATTCGACTATGTAGACCCTTTTAAGGCCCATATTCAGAGCTATCGTTTTGGAATTACAGACTTTAATCATTTATACGTAATAATCTATTTTATTTCTGTTGCTACAGGATACCAACAGTTATCCAGAACGTTGTCATACCTCGTAGTTTTTTAATTCTTGCCGTTTTAAATTAAAAAATTCCAAGCAATAATTTAAAAACTGAAATAATTTTTGCAATGATAAAATATAGTTCAAAATAATATTGTAAATTGTCCCCAGCATAAGGTCACACATAAAACTTTTTCAGTGGGGCTATAATTCATTTGGTTCACTTCAGAAAACACTAGCAAATCACATAACTGAAATAAAAGCAAGGAGCGAATCTCGTGCTATCAAGTCTGAGCCGAAACTTGCTACATCAATTATTTCATATAATTCATTATTACGTAAATATATTAAACTTTGGCGCTGACTTCGGGGGAGAGATTCCCAGAACTCCTTTCGTCTACCCAAATTTTACCAAGGAGGGGCAAAGGGCCATTTTCCCCTCCTCTCCTAAAATAGTCTTGCAAATTAACTTAATTCAAATTAAATGCGGTATGTTATGTGTTAAGGCACGAACAGTGCTTAAATAGTACCTTTTCACAAATTCAAACCCAACGTTTTCGGGTCAAAGTCAAAACACCTAACCTCTCACCAGGTGGTCTGTGACACTGCCCCTCCGAAACTCAATTTAAATTGTCCCCACTGATGTAAATTATAGTCTACAAAAATATATTCGAAAAATTTGCAGTCCTTATAACCTTTATCTAAATAATTTGAATTTGTTTCGTTACGTCGTACGACATTGCTTGACTGCAAAGTTGTCTGTGTCTTTAGACGTGTATGAGATCACAGCAAATCGACCCTGCTCGCCGCAGCAGACAGCGAGCAAATGGAAATCATCACTTTGCTAAAGTGGAAGATATCCAAGTAGTCGTGACATTGTAGTGTAGCCTAAATTAGTTTCCACCAGAAGCAGTTGCTAATGAAATAACAGGTTCGGTACAGAATTGAGATTTGCAAAATCTAGCCTGGAGGTCAATTATACCATATAATAGCCGTGACTTTATTTATCACTGTCTATCAGTGGCACGGCGTGTGTGTGTGTGTGTGTGTTGCAATGTAAGCTGTATTTCGCGATGTCTGTAGAAATCAGAAAGTGGCCTATTAGAAGTGGCATCGCAATATTACCTCGCCATTACTATTAGTCAACTCATACATTTGTACAGAAGTCGCAAAGTACAGCTTACCTTGCAAGACACACACGCCACGCCACTGGTGTCCGTGTTTAATCTTTTCAGTGTTATTTGTTACCATAAGGGCTAGGATTATTTCGCAAGTTCAACGATCAACATGCTAGAATTATCCAGTGTATACCAAAGCCCTACCGTTTATCCATTACCTGCTACTCATTCAGACAGCAGATAACGAGCGAATAGACGTGCCTTGAGTATGCATACGACATCGGATATATTGGGTAAGCGACTTCCAGGAAGTGTCAAATAAGTTACGGACCAATTGCGAAAGTGGCACGAACTTACAGTTAATGGAATTCTAGCTTGGGGCCAAAAGAAAACGCGAATTTTTCAGGTCTCTTGCCATATGTGGCGTACCGTGATCAGAAATTTTCGCGAAAAGAATTTCGCCCCAGTTTGTCTCAGTGCCTTATGTGCACATCTACAGTTCTGATTCTTAGGCAGTGATTGGATGATTTAACTCTCCCGTGTCTTGAGGTTCTACACGCATATAACAAACATGTGGTGTCGCAGTAACCTTACTGTGATTGGCACAATCAAATGAGCCCTAGTGATCAGTTGTCAGGTAGAAAGGTAAAACGGCATTTGCTAACCACATGACGCTGACAATTGGTAATAGACTTTTCATCCAATTAGTTTCAATGTCTTACTTGCACATCATCGTGTCTGTTTAATGTTTATAGACAGCGTTCCTTTGTGCAGAGGCACCGCTATTTTGACTGAACCAGTGAGGAAAACTAACCACAACATACTTTTTTTTCAAGGCGAAACTTCAAGACGCTGAGAGTTAAACATCCCATCACTGACCGTGCAACAGCGCTCTATATTTGCACATAAGGCATTGAAACATGTTGATGCAAAGTTTTTTTTCTCCGGTTTCAGTACCCGTAAAAGGAAGTGAAGTGGAATATAGGTATTTCAGGACTTATAAGAGGATTTGGGATTATGCGAGTACGGATCTTTGGAAAAAGGGAGATCCCCGAAAAAAAACCGTTGATCGATGACATACCTAATACTATTAAATAGGGACCAGTAACGTATGTGGAACAGGGTAAAATGTAACGTCATGCGGCCATTCTTAGGCAAGCTGCTGAGGCAGCCAATATATACGTGGTACAACTTTCGCTAATGAACATCGCTGTAAAGGTAGCGTTTAAGGTGAGAGGGTACGGCCCTTCAATAACGAGGTCTCAGGAGCCGATAAGGGCGAAGTGAGGTGAAGTAACAACACCTACCATATCCAAACCGGGATTCGAACCCAGGGCCTCTCGAACCGTATACCGGCGCCTAACCTACTATACTACCACCAATACGCCTCTTAGGGCCAAAGATAGAAACATGCCAAAAAAAAAACATTTACAAGCGTTTTAAAATTTGCACATTTTACCGTGAACTGGTTACAGAAACATACTTTGTACCAGCCACACTATACCTATCTGTACAACTCAAAATTTCAAATATTTTAGCTGCCGTACTTTTTGTTTATCATCTAAATTTTAGTAAAACGTTAGTGGGAGTTCAGATGAACTATATATAAAAGTGTTCTTAGCAATAACAAAATGAGGTATAATTTTCGATGACTACTTTACTTAAAGTACTAGTAGTTATTTTTGTTCTGACAGCACAGGACTCACTCTGATATATAATTGCAGGAGGTTGTTTTTCTTATCCATATTTATGTCAGATGAGGTTAGATGGCTTCACAACCCTTTTACGACGATGAGAGTGAAGTGAGGTGAAGGGGCAACACATGCCCATGCCCATGCCTGGAAGCATACCGCTTCAGGCTAGAACAAACATAATTTTGGGTTGATGCAAAAGATTCCTATAAATTTCGCAAAATCCCTGTTAACATACATGCAAAAATTAGTTTCATCGAAAAATTAATGCAAAAACTCAATATACCAATTTTATAGAACATTGTCTCAGTTAGAAAATATATTCCATGTAAAATTTGAAAACTAATAATGCCATACTGACAACTTTTTTACATGTAGGTGACATTTAAAATCTCATACCTCATACGGAACGTCAAAATTAATATTTCACAAAAACGTTATGTGCGAATATACAAGTTAAGTCACGGCGAAATGTGTTAATTTTGCGTTTTGTGTGGCAATAGTTCATAGAGAAGTAAATCGATTTCTTTATCTGTTGAGTAATGATGGTAGGAGATTCGCTAGACGGAAAATGGACATTTAAGATTTCATTCGTTAAGGAAAAATAAAAAACTACGTTGTCCTTCGTTGTTTTGACATTATTCAGAGTGTCGTTTCTTAACATCATGTGTATAGCAAGTGATTTTTGGTGAAAATGATTTTTTTGACAATCTGTTTCAGTATGTTTTGTGCACAACTGTGGCTCTTATTCGTGTTCAGAGATTTGATGGTTTTAACACTCAGCGTCTCGGGCTGAGGTGTCGGAGTTATACCCGCAAGTCATAGACGTGAGGTGCGAAGTAACCTTTGTTCTGATTGGCACAGTCGAATGAGGGACGGCTCTGCTCTAATACATTCAGACAGTAACCATGACACAGAGTTACAGATTTGCACGTAAAGAATTGAAACAACTTGTTTCAGAAATTCTTTTTCGTCGCAATATTCTTTTAAATATTCATAAATAATATTTTTTGTTTCAAATGTGGATGTTTAGGAAAAACTATTTTTTGCATGATTCCTCATTAAAATACATTGGCTACGAGCTATGGGTTCTGTTCGGCAGAGATAGAAAGAAACGGTATCTAGCCATTCAAAAAATAACTGAAATGCTAGGAGATGAATAAGCGGTTGCTATATGTCATTTTCATGCCTTCATGGGCTGCGTACTTACTGTACCTGCTTCCAAGAAGTAGACGATCTGTGTGGAGGAAATGGAAATCACACGAGGACGTAACCCCTGTTTTCACTGCTATTTCAAAGCCACTCGCCGCAACCTGAAGTAATATGACTGTTGGAGACGTTTGTTGCAATGCTGTACTGTGTGAACGTGAACTGCGACACTACCAATAGTGCAAGAAAATATGTTTTCGATACGAAGGTAAAGTCGTTGTGCAACCTTCCACCAACATTCCATGTTCAAGCCTTGCATTCTCTCCATGCTGTATTTTGAGGTGCCACATCGGTATATATAAAAGAAAGTCGTGTTAGTTACACTATTTATAACTCAAGGACGGCTGAACCGATTTGGCGGAAATTTGGTGGGGAGGTAGCTTATAACCAGGAGAAGGACATAAGATACTTTTTACCCCGTTCGATCGCGTTTCCGTGTGACGTCAAAGAGAATACAAGTCACTATAAAATGTGGCATAACAAAAACAGATATGACTTGGAATAACAAAACGCAAATGACAGCTAAACATAATTTTGTCGATGGATAAATATGTTTGAAAATTTGATGATTATAAATTTTGTCAGAAATCAATAATCATTAATAATCAGTAATTTGTATTCTCTTTGAATCATCATTGACAATGCCGGAACTAAGAAGATCGAATCTTTCCCGACAAAGCATGTTCACGGGTAGGAAGACCATCTGCGCTGTTTGTTCTTGCGCCTGATAATAAAACAAATGAAGAGTGCAATCTATGCACCAAAAAACATGAAAAATAAAGAATCATTAAAATACTTAAGCCAAAATCTGCTTAATTATTGCCTCTAAGGCGGAACAGAGTTCGCAGGGATAGCTGGTATGAAATAAAGTAGATAAAGCCATTATAACTGTGTCTTCAGTACCAGATTGGGGATGGATGCAAGATAAAGGAATTAGTCCTCCCCTATACCACACAACCAACTATTTGGCAGGCCTGTATAATACTTTTTAAATGTCAGTGTAAGCAAGGCAGTAAGAACAGGTGCGATGCTGCTGCAAGTGTGAAATGTAAAATGTGATATGGTCTAATTGCAAAAGACGATATGAAAACTGTAAATAACGGTATTATAAAGACTTATTAATATTCCATGTTTTAAACATGAACTGGTACACTTTTGTCACACCTACGTTCATGTTAACTAACATTATTTTTATACTAACCAAATGAGAAGGAAAAACGTAACCTTCTTGTGACCTTGGGCTTTGGGTAGGTATTTAAATTAAATTAGGCGCTTTTAGGAAAAACTGTAGGTATACAACCATTGTTTGGGTTTCATTTTAAAACTTGAACAAGAAATATAATTACTAAAACATAAGAAAGCACTTGTTTGTTATAAAATACATAGTTTTGAAATTTATTCAGTAATATTTAAGGCCGCCACTTTTTATTCTAAGCAATAATCTTTGTGTCTTAACTTCAACATTTGTTTCTTCAGGTGTCACAAATATCTGTGCTTTGTGCCAGCCTTTAACTCAAAATTGCAGTATTCTTTAATTTTTTTCTTGAGTACTACCTAGAATATACAGTGGTAATGAGTCTTATTGTAAGACAGGCCTCGTTTGCTCATAAACAGTGATATTATGTTTACCAAGATCATCACAACCCCCCGTAGGGTTTCGCAGGCATTGTCGCGGGTAGCTAACTAGTATCAGTCAATCTTTCTTTTATTTTACACGATCTTCAAAAATCGTGAATTTTTAATAATATGTCGTACTTGATTTCATTATTGAATGATAGAGTGTTTTATATATATTTATTTATTTATTTAAAAAATTTCACTGAGAAATTCCAAACCGCCTAAGTAAAATATGTATTAAGGTTGCCAGTTCTTCCTAAACGTAGACACACGTCATGAACAGCAAAAATTTCAAATGTGTGGACATTTGGTCAAATAGATACATACACATAATATAGTGTCGTAAATTTTGTAAAGTGCGTGGTTTAATCGTAAAAATTAGGTGTGTTAAAATATGTATATGTTTATATATATATATATATATAATACACACATATGTATGTATATGTATATATATATATATATATATATATATGTATATATATATATATATATATATATATATATATATATATATATACATACATGTGTGTGTGTGTGAAAGACAAAAACAAAGAGAAAAAGTGATTACTAGATACTACACGAGTAACGAGTATGAAAAATGTGGTTTACGGATTTAAAAGTTTGTATGGGAAACATACGCACTCGTATACAAACACACAGACATACGTTACCCCATAAGTTACATTAGCACCTTATCATTACATAATAAAATATTTAGAACGAATTATATAAAATACGCATATATCGATTTCAAATTACATTGATTTAAGGTTGTTGCATTTAAAAGAGAAAATGTGTGTAACTACAATTGACGATCCCCAGGCAACAGTACAAGTTATGAGGCAACCTTTCATAATGGTTAGTTTATGCAGTAACGGGCATTAAATTTTTCACATGCTGATTTCTGAAGTTTACAAATTATCGTGAACTACCTAAAAATAAAAAAGCTTAACCACGCAAATTCACTTCATTGCGCTCAGTTATTCTTTCTTGCTAGTCTACTTTTTACTTTGTGGTGACTTTTCGAGTGGGCGTGAAGTTCGTGTGTAACGATCATGAGAAGGTGCCAGGTTCACCCCTGCAGACCATCGAGATACCGCCCGCAGCACTCGCCTCGCTGGATCTCATCTTACCAGATAGGCGGGGTCTTCCCAGCTATCTCTGCCCGCACGCTGGGTCGTTACAAACCCGGCACGCAGGCCATTCCGCCCGTACACAACGCCCGCCAGAGAACCATGCATAATCTATAGTTTATGTTATAGTGAAGTGAACCGTACATTTTCGCCGAATATACACAACTATTTTGTAATGGTTTTTAAAACATGTCTAGGAGTATAATCCTGTAACATGTATCTCATAATGAATTTTTTATTTAATTATGTTCAAACGTTTTTGCTGATTATAATAACCAAATACATGCAAATTTTGACTTTGAAGTGCCACTGTAGGAAAACTGGCTGAGATAATTTTTTATTTTTTGTAACAAGAAAATAGACTTCTAAGAAAAGGCTACAAAACTAACGCAATTTCACAGAAACATAAAATTACGACTTTTCCCCACTTGAACATCCTTAATAATGGTTACAGAAATATGGCATGCATTTCTGCATATACAGTCCATGCTTGCGACCGGAGACAGAAGTTTTGCCACCTTAAAATGGACAGAATATAGTAGTTAACATGTATGACTCTAAAAATTTCCGAGGTCGACTACAGTTTCAAACAAGCTTCTATTCGAGTTCTTTTAAATTTACTCTGATTTTTTATTTTCATTTCGTGCGTGTGACATTAAGGCCGTAGTTGAAACAAAATAAAGAAGTATTATTATTTCAATTTGTATATTTTTATTTGTAACTATACCTAATTTAAAAAAAAATTTGTTTGCAGTTCAATCAATAATATTCAAAGGGATAAACGACCAAATCACACATTACTCGATCTTTGTACTTTCGTTAAATGGGGCACAGTTATTTAGCCTTTTGTTATCGATTTATCATTAAAGTAAATGCTACACGTTAAGTTAATTTAAGACTACAATGAATAAATATGCTTGTAATACATTTTATCTTATGTAATCTCTCTAAAGTAAAATTAAGCATATTTTACAACTTATTGGCAATTTTGTAGATACGCTGTATGTTAGAACACGCAACCCTTACAATTGAGGAAATTTTCTTTAAAACGTGACCGAAGAATACTCTGTTTTAGGAGATTGATGTTATCACATTTTCAAGTGGTTATAAAATTAGCTACATTTTATTTTTAGCAAATTATACAAAATAAAAAGTATAACATATTCTTTGTGTTCTTAATTTAACTTGACCTCAAGCATTTACTTCGCTGCTAAAATGATGACAACACAATCAACAAATATGTTTCTTAAAATGAAACTTATAAGTGGTATATAATGTGTATTATTGTATATTATTCATTCAAATTGCAACAGTTAAACTGTATAGTGCTAACTGAAAATTTTAATAAATTATAAAAATAATACATATTTCAATAATGAAGCTTCCTAAAGAATACTTAGTAGAAACAATTTTCATTTTGCATGTAGGCTTTCAACTATCGCTGCTTACTACGAGTACCCTATGTATTTTTTATGTTCATAATTATTGTGAAATATGCTCAGGCTAACATAAAGAAAACTAACAATACGTTAACCGTAATTCAGGAAAGTACAATTTAAGGAGCTGCTCAACTTTTAGCTTATTGCATGGAACGGGGTTGGCCAGTTTATATATAGGAAGGAGGGGACTCTCAATTTGCCTTAAATTTTCTGGACGTTATAATATTCAATTTTGTTTATCTTATTATTTTTTCATCCGTCTGTCTATCACTATGCGGTTTCTTAAATTTTAATAGCGATATAATTACGATTTTCAGCGTTTTACCAATTAGGTTATTATTGTGTTCTGCAGGTCTCAAAAATATATTTTTTCGTATTTGTTTTGAATAAATATGTCACTTTAATAAAGAAAAACTACATTTGACGTACTATAAGGGCGGTTACTGAAACTTAAAATGTTATCATTCACTTATATCGCGATGACAAACGTAAAAGAGCTTCGAGTTTTAATTGGTAAAGAGGAAGGACAACGCATCCGTCATCAGCCATCCTTAAAACACCCCTGCTGTAAACTCGAGTGAAAAATACAAAGCACTTTCTCTTTCTCATGTGTAACAGGCTGTTACGGTGTCTCCATAACTTTGAGATGCGAGAACACAAGGCAACGAATGATAAACACGCTTCGTAAATCATGCGCGGAAAGGAATCACAATTCCGACCACTCTAGGTCTCGAAGCGGGACGCACGTTCAAAATGGACGGAAATACATCACTTATTGAAGCGCAAAAACAAATGCTATAGATATTAGAAATAAACAGCCAGGATTCCCGGTGCAAAACAAAGAAGGCTAACGTGACAAAAAAAATATGAAACAGACGAAAATTTTAATGTGGCCTGTGAACAGACCTTTCATTCAGTCGATAACTACTTTTGCCGTCTTTGCCAACATACGCAAGAAATTTTTTTCGAGTACTTCATTTTTCAAGGAGCAGTTTTGGATTTATTATTTTATCTATTTCACGGTATCTAAAACAGGTAAATGTTTTATAACGTATTCATATTTTCTGCCGCATTGAAAATTTGAGGCTGATCCCAGAAATTTATAAAGGCGTGCATGTTAACTACAATATTCTGTCAAATTTAACTTGACAACTTCTGTCCCGTTCTCAGCATGGACTGTACATGCAGAAAGGCATGCCATCATTCTGTAACGATTATTCATTACGAATGTTCAAGTGGGGAAAAATCGTAAGTTTATTAAATAATGTTACTTTCGAAGGCGTTACTTGGGAGTACATGTTCCTATTACGAAAAAAAAAATTGTCTCAACAAATTTTTTCACAGTGGAATTTCATAGTCAAAATTTGCATGTATTTCGTTATTATAAGCTGCAAAAACCGATGGACATAATGAAATAAAAAACTCACATTGAAGTTACATTCCACGGGAAACTCCTTGACACGTTTTAAAATACATTACAAAATAATTTTGTATTAAAAGAAACTTGTGAGATTTATATATTTTTGTGTTTTATTTTATGTTTAATACAAAAATTCTTTGTAATAAATTTTAAAACGTATCGAGCGTTGGCCCGTGACAACGTATGTTTCAATGTGATAGGGCCGCGGTGGCCGAATGGTTAGATCACCTCCCACCAATGCGATCCGGGGTTCGATTCCTGGCGGGGCATCGCCGGATTTTCGCATTTGAGAATCATCCTGGAAGATGCCGTTGGTCGGTGGGTTTTCTCGGGGATATCACGCTTACCCCGCCCCTTCATTCCGGCGCCGCTTCGAACTCGTGCCACCCCTCACTAGCGCTATATAAGACCACGATGTTATGTGCTGACCAAAATCTCTCTCACTCACGTAATGGGAACTTATTCATTTCAGTACGTTCGTTGGTTTTTACTGCTTAAAAGAACGAAAAACATGGCAAATTTAGACTTGCAAATACCGTTATGGGAAAACTGGCTGTTTTTTTTTTTTTTTTGGTGACGTGTACAAAAGTAACACTATTTCAAACGGATACCTTGGCAGTGTCTTGGATTTTTCTTTTGATTTTTAATTTTAATTTCTTATATATTTGTCCTTTTTTTATTTGATCCAATTAAATTTATGGAATTGTGTGATGTGTTTGTACCCTGTTGACTAAATCATACTCTGCTTATTTATGTTTTTCTATTATATTTAGTTTTCTTTGACAGTCGCAGTCGCAATGGAGTATGTCCTAGAAACTAAATCTAGTCATAAAATAAAAAAAATTTCCTCATTTGTGTGCCGTTAATTATTGCACATTTGCTATAAGAAAAATTTGTGAGTACTTCCAGGCTATAAGCACACATACTTCTGTATAGGTAAAACTACTTTGTTGTACAGGATATTGTGGGATTAGCTACCACGAAACACAAATTACATATTTTCTAGATTAAATTCTCGCAAACAGCATATTAAATATTTTCTAGGTTAGCGGTAATGTGAAGTGGCCAAACAGCCAATAACCATGACCGTATTACAGGTAGTGTGAATCTCTGCTGTTGTACTATGTTCCAGGGCGCGGTCTACCGCGATTTTCATCACCATTTTTTTTTTATTTGCACCAGATATTTTTTCTTATTTTGGACACAAAATGTGACTAAATTTGACTCTTATGAAAATTTTTTATGTCTCATAGTTTTCGCGTAATGGCTTGTTAAAGTCATATTTTGCATGTTCCCGTTTTAAGGACTACACTGAAACCAACTGCTACACCAAATTAAAAAAAATGACAGTGGATAAAGACATTACAGGCTACAATGTCATGCTCATAAAAATACAGAATAAAAATTATTTGTACTTTAAAAAATTATTGATTTTTTTTAAATTTTTATTTCCAGTTTCAGCAATTTTTTTAAATACAAATATATTTTATTCTTTATCTTTATGAGCATGGCATTGTAGCCTGCAATGTCTTTATACACTGTGATTTTTTTGAGTTTGGTATATCAGTTGGTTTAAGTATAGTCCTTAAAACGTAAATATGCAAAAAAAAAAGACTTTAACAAGCCATTACGCGAAAACTATGAGAGATAAAAAATTTCATGAAAGCCAAATTTAGACACGTTTTGTGTCTAATATAAGGAAAAAATATCTGGTATAAACAAAAAAAATGGTGATGAAAATTGGGGGAGACGCGCCTTTAAGGGTATTTTACGCAAGGTGTATTCTGATACACTTGTCCTGCGGAATATACGTAATCCTATTTCAGTCGAAACGTTTTATTACGAAATGAGAAAGAGAATGCATTTTTTTAAGCTTTGTCACTTGTGTAAAATTTAGAAAGGGCACATCCTTTTCCTGTCTCGCGATGGGAAACCGTAAACCTCACCTCAATCCGGGAAGCGGGTGAGAGATAGCTAAATGTTGAAGGCGGCTTTGAATCTAGATAAGACGTCTGGCTGAACTTCCCTGGCATTGTTCCACGCGTAGCATAGAGCTCTCCGCAGTTACGACCCTGCCCACAGACAGTAGCCACTCGCTTGGCACATAAACGGTTTTGTAGAGTGTCACGCGTATTATTTTTAACGCGAAATTGCTCAACTTATTTATATTATGTTTATCTATGAAACGAACACACTTCAAAATACACTTCTATAATTTAAAAAAATTCAACACGCTTGTTAGCAACATTATTTTCGTGCCTCTCAAAATGGCTGAAAACGACTTTTAGACTGCTATAACTCTGAAAATACGACCTAAATTCGTAAAGTTCAACACGAGATGAATGCGTTGACATTTACTTCCTACTAGAAAAAAAAATTTAATTTTATGGTGACGGCTTAAAATCCCATAAGAAAAAGACTACAACGAAAACCTTGCATACCAAACTAGCTGTGAATAGAGGCGATACGTTTCTCGTCGAGCGTGGTACTGTGGCCCTTATCGCTTCACAGTTCCCACGCGTAAAACGCGGAATTTTGAAACCTTTACACACTCCTCTCAAAGGCCAACCATCAGCAGAATCTACGAAATTACAGACCCATAATAAAAATAAACCAGGTAGTTCGGTGCTATAGAGACAGTGAAGAAGTGTAGGTCCTTCTCAACGAGATTTATTACCAGATTGGGAAACGAGATGAAGAGTCGATTTTTATCATAATTGCAAAATCCATGTAACGGGAAAATTTGCCATT
This sequence comes from Medauroidea extradentata, assembly GCA_003012365.1. Taxonomy (NCBI): domain Eukaryota; kingdom Metazoa; phylum Arthropoda; class Insecta; order Phasmatodea; family Phasmatidae; genus Medauroidea; species Medauroidea extradentata. The sequence goes on from PNEQ01051413.1 coordinate 30,414, forward strand.
TTTATGACAGCTTTGTAAAAAATAACATTAAAAATATATATGTTTGGTTTAGTCTCCGAAGATTATTCTTAAAGCACAAAAATACTAATTAAAAATGCGTAACCGATTTTCATATGTGATCATAGTCTACATAAGAAACATTTTCCAACATGAAAATTTTAGAGAGGTTGTGATAGACAAATAAAATTCTTAGTTATTATTGTATAACTGGATTTCTCTATATCACTACGGTAAAACCTATAAACGTCGTTACTGTATAATATTTGTAGTCTACAAAATGGGAAAACGATATGCCAAAGTGACGTACACCTTTCATGTAATTTCTTGCGCCTAAATTAGTGTTAAGAAATTTCGGCGTCACAAACAGTTCATCATAATTGTGCTAATTAATTTTGTCAATACCGAGTCTTTGGTACTGACCTTCGTTTGAGCCATATTAACTGACGTTCTAAACCTTATTGAGTTCGATTAATGAGTTCAGTCATAATTTTTACTACACGACATTGCTTAGCGAGGTAGTGATTTCTGAATCCCGAGTCTCTATGCGTGAGGTATTTAATTGGAGTGGTTTTTCCTACAGTAAAGAAAGTCTGCGTATCGTTTTCCGTTTCCGGTCAACATGGGGTTTAAAAATAAAGTTCTGTTTAACGTGCCGATATTTTTTAAATTTCGTGAAGGAGGTTTAATACAAAAAAAATGGAAGTTTAACACGGTTTTAGCATTTTTAAAATTTAAAAACGTACCTTTAAATGATATAACAGCATGTGTGCGATTTGTAGCCGACTCTGTTGCAAATACATTGTATTTACCACAACTAGATTATGTCATTTTCTAAAGCTTTTAATTTTTTTGTGGTAATTTTCTGTCCAAGTTGTTAAATCTTTCGCAATAAAATCTGGGCAGTAAATCTAAGAGAGCATTTCAGGTGACTACCTATGTTGGCATATTTCTCGCTACCGCGTCATCATAACATCTAGACGCTAGTCATTGACTAAAGGTCTGCCTGAAGACGGGATCAGACGTCAGATTTCGAAGCGTCACAAGCTTGGCTGAGGAAAATCACTGTTTTCTTCTTTGTCTTAAAAATTTTGCCGTCTAGTTTGTATCTTCTGACGCCGCAATTCTGTCTTGTGTAAATATTGTATTCGCCTCTGTCTTAGTAATATGTTTTAATTTTGGGGCCCTGTGTATTCAAAGTTCTTTCGATGATTTGTATGTTTTTTTTAAATATTCATAAGTAGTTAATTTTTGGGATGTTGTATGATTTCCTAACAGATTTTTCAGATTTAATTCTTTTTTTATTTAGAGTAAACTGATTATATATCCTGATAGACCGTTTTGTATTATTCACAAAGTTTGGGAATTATCTGTACACCTAGTTCTCTAGGTTACCAATAGAGAGCAGGCATGTGTAGTTTCGACAATAAGTGCCTACGTATGAAATATAAGGTCACAATTAAAATAATTTACATATTTCTAATACTGAAGTTCAAATCCGTAGTATCACGCAATGTTAACCCTATAAGTTGACTACAACCAAAATTGGATTTTTTCTTTTATTTTATGTCTCACTTTTAGTTTTCTGGGACGACACAGCTATGCTATGGTATAAACTCGGCCAATATAACAAAATTTCTCAAAAGACCTTGCTCAGGTATAGTCTGTTCACTGTAAACTGAGCACTCCCCATCATTCATAATAACAAAAAAAAAGTATTTTATTGAGACCTAAGACGTTCAGTTTTGAGAGTGATGAAACGTTTACACTGGTTTTTAGTTTCATGGACGTTTTAATATTAAATATAGCAAAGATAAAAGCAAAACAACTGAAAGAAAATGTAAATAGTACTCAGCTTGTCGTGAACAGACTATAGATAGGATGTAGGCGAATTACGCTAGGCGAGACAATCACAGCGAAGCAGCAGTGTCACTGTAATCCAACGTATAGTCTCAGCCAATGTAAAGAGAAAATGTCACTCCTGTGGAATGCGCATGATGGTGAAACTAACGGATAAGTAACTGCATTTTCCGATAGAAAGATAGTTTCTGGAAATAAACTGAATCCCACTTAAAACACTGCAATATAAGCAATAATTTGCAGGCAGGAAAATAAGTAGTAAAAACCACGAAAGGAAGTAAGAAGCTATGTCAAAACTAACAGATAAACAGTAATGAAAACCACGAGGAAAACGGAAGGCAAGAGACAGGAAAATTGACTAATTTGGGCGTGGTTCATCGTACACTTCAAAACTTTTACGGCCATAAAAAAAAGTACCTAAAAGCAACTGCGTGTGCTACGAACAGAAATTATATTGTGATGAATTAAGTAAACTTTAAAAATCAATTAAGAAGGTTGGCTGTAGCTTAAAGAAATGCAAGAATAAAAGACAGTTACTCTCGTGAAGAACGTACACTATATTTGGAGGAATAAAAAAACATCATATGAGCAAGAGGAAATTATTTCAGGATGCAGGAGTGTAAGATGATGAACTTTGGATAAATACAGTGTTAACAATCAGCAATATCCATACACTGCAGATGAACTGAATAACGACACACCAGGTGAATAGGTAAATACAAAACATATTTGCTGATGGGAAAGAATGTCTTAATGAATGTTACATAGGGTACTTGTTCAATTCCAACGACCACGTATTATGTAGACCAATTTCCTTTAAATCTATAGGCTCATTTTCACGCTGTTCTTGTGAGTCTTATTATTATTTTTTTTAAATTCCGTAAGAGAGGACGTATCATAAACCCTCTACAGAAATGTTTATAATTGTTTTCTTACTTTGCGTACTTAATTTTCTCAAAACAAAATATTATGTAGTTTTTTGGGGAGGGGGAGTGAATGATATAACAATTTTCAACAAATATATGGGGCGGTATCAGTATCTATCCCTACAGGATTTTAAAAATAATTCTCGCTAAAAGAGTCCATGGTCTTAAGGGGCTTCCATACTTGGGCTACAAATTACGTTGTCGAGAGTTACGACTGTTCTTTTTTTTTACTAAACCATTTAACATATACTTTATGTGTATATCTACGAAAAAGAACATATACTTAAAGCTATGTCGCTGCAGTTTTAAATATCCCGCATATTTATTAGAAACATAATTTTCGGGCTGCTCAAAATGAGAAAAAATGGCTTTTCTGCCTGCAGCATCTGAAATACAGGAACTGTGTTCGAAAAACACAGCAAGAGAAACGCACGATGGACTCTGAATTATGCTTCTCATAAATTAAATAATTAAGTCACCGCTTTAAGCTCCACAGGATAAAGAATAACAGTAAAGCACTGCACGCCAGCTTAGTAGCTTGAACGGAGAGGCTATAATGTGTTACATATGCCCGTCAACGGCACCCTTACCACTCCATCGATTTCACACACGCAAACCCAGCCTGTGTAGGAAGGCCCTTAAGGGCGCCGCCTACCCTAGTGTTAGAGGCTGAAAAGTGACGGAGCTGTAAGGGCGACCTTTAAGGCCTTGATCTTTCATTTATTTCAAACAATTGCAAATAACTCGAATATTTTTTAACCAAATGCTTTCAACAAATTTGAGACTGTGTACGGTTATAAGACACACAATACCTATTGCCAGAACGTTTTTTGAAATAACGTACCGTTTGCGAGCAAAAAATATTTCCTTCAATTCGGCTAACTTTGACAACAAAATTTGTGATATTTCAGGGGCCAAATTCTAAAAATTTGTTTGGTGAATCGCAACAGCAAAATTCAGCTACAGACGATGATATACAAGTGTTAAAACTGTAAGAATGATATTTTTATATGTGCGTTAATTTGCGTTAAAAATATATTTTCGAAATCACTGCAAAACTAAAGAGCGAGACCTTAAGAGTGCGTGACAGATAGATAAAAAAAAAATGCTGAAAACATAAATTGATTCGCACGCTTTTTTTTTTCGAAGCCAATATGGATCAAATAACCAATGACAATCCTAGATAATGGCATTTGCCCACATTATGAGTAAAGGATTATCCTAAATTACTAATTCGTTACGTGTGATCTCTTGCGCCGCAGTTAAATGCACGAGGTTCCGGCGTCAGAGATTGTGCCTCAGAAGTTCGTAACACTGGAAACAAATTTGTTTCTAAACGTTGTGTGAAAATATTGTCTAGGATTGCTATTGTATAATTTTCTCAAATTAGCTTAAAGAAACCTACAGTTATAGATTTATACTTTCAGCGTTGAATTATGTACCACGCCCTCTTAAAGGTGGCAACAAATGCCGCATCACCACAACGAGCAACTAGCTGGCAAGATTCCAGTCGATATGTTTTTACTATGAAACTTCAAGCGGTGACAATATAATTTTATTGTTGAAAAGTCTGTATCAAAGTTCCGTGCACCTCTTAGCTTCTCATAAGTAAGTCAATTTGAGAAGTCCGTTTTTAGCTATGTCGGAGGGCTTCTAAACAGTGTTTTTAATGAGCATGGTGTCATAACAGTGAGATTCAGATCTTGTTTGAATTGTGATTTTTTTTCGTACGTTGGCACAATGGGCACACGTGGAATACTTAAAAAAAACTCTGTTCACAAACACACTGCAACACATTTTAAGCGCGTAGAAGGCGAGATCCTTAAGTAGGGGGCTAAGAAGTGCTTCCCGCTACAAAGTAGTCAGGCTGCCGCCATGTCGTATGCCGGTATGGTATAGGGAAACAACGCTACCGGTTATGAAAACTTTGCAGACAGTTCATAGTAATTTTTTCTGTGTGTACCTTGCTTCCCACCTCACGTCGCTCAAACAGGGGAAGAGCTGAACCTTCCGCTCCCGGGACAGCTCTCAACTTGGTCGAGTTATAAATGTCTACAACACTCCGCGTAAAAAGTACTCATATTTAATTTCACCACACATAAAAATTTACGTCTTTGGCCAAAATAAAAAATTTTATACCTGACATGGCAACATTTCTTAGTGCCTAGTTTACCGTGCATAGACTATAAAATATAATTTTCATGCAGAAATGGCCAATATATTCCTGTATACTCTCATATTTAAATTTTAAGTAAGTAAAGTAGCTCACCGGTGATTTACATTAAAATATGTATTTATTTATAAACAAAAAATATCACTGTACAATACGCCGTTATCAAAGTTTGTCGATAGTGCTCAAACTTAGTGAGAAAAAGTTTCAAGCAATATGCGTAAGCCTCAGTATGTACAGTTCATTGCAGAGCAGAGTTTTGCGACACTAAAAATTTTGCATTGGAATATACGTTTTTTTTTTTTGCAGGGAGAAGGGGGATGTCCCATAAAATACTCAACGAACACGAATAGAGGGGAGGGGGTTGTGCAAGGCGAATGTGAACGCGACAATACAAACAAACTAGTTTCTCAGGGCAATAGAGCGGCGCTACTTTTAAAGACCGCCAGTATTCCGGTCGTAAAACATTTCACAAATTTGCAGGCGGATGGCGCAGCAGGGGACAATCACGAGAACGAGAAATAAAAGCTTCCTGTGGCCATGCTGCGGAAGTTAAAATTTGCAACCGATACAGCGCGCTATTGACGTACACGAGTGAAAATCATCTCGGACAGGACAATATCCGTGTAAACAGCTCACTTTCCCGAGTCTCTTAGATCGTCCAATTAGCCACGACACAGTTTCATTTAATTTATTCCAACCTCTAGAAAATCAGGAAGAACAAAATCACAACGGATCTATTAGGATTTAACCTCTATTGTTTATACCAAGGGAGCTGGAGGGCTGTTAAAACTCTAGACTCGCATTCGGGCCCATCCGGGTTCAATTCTCCATCAATTTATTAAATTCTAATATCTTAAAACAACTGTAAGCTCGTATCGCTTTAGCAGTTGGTCTTAGAATTGTTTGACAGTTCTTAGAGGACAGCGAGCCATAATGAAGAAACAACTAGATGCACGTGTACTAATGTATCGTCGCCAAATTAGTGAGCAGCCAATGGACAGATTTTGGCCGCTTTAGTAGATAGGTACATTGGAGGCTAATTTATAAGCCAGTGAACCCGCGAATTACTTCTGTCACTACCGGTCAGTACAGACGATGATTAGAGATGATGGTTTATCGTGGGAAAAATTAACTGTTGGCTGGGTTTCAACGCACGTTCAGCTCACGAGAAGATTACTGGCTTTCTCTTATACGTCGAGCTATTACCCTATTTGACTGAGCCGATAACAATCCCGATATTATAATATTTCACTCCTGTTATTGTTCTGCACCCATATATGGTATGCCTAGAGACACTGGAAAATCGCGAAAATATTTAACATAGTCTCCAACAAACTGTAATATCTCAATCATGACACGTGTAAACAGTTTTCTGGCAAATCACACACGTTCTGTGCTAAAGCTGTACATTTCTAATTGGGTCTGCTGAAGAAGGACACAGTGCTTCATATGAACGATAGCCATTATAGGTAGAGCCATGATTTTATGGCGAAAAGATTTTTGCAACATTTTGTTTCGATGCGTCATGTGCACACGTGCAGCTCTGCTACATCGTCTGTGATTGGATGATTTTACTCTCACTGGCCTCGGCAAATTATAGACGTACGGAGTGACAATAATCTTATTCTGATTGGTGCAGTCAAATGAGAAACGTGTCTGAATATAGATACGCTGCCAATAACCTTGAAACAGAACTGCCGATGTGCACGAGAGACACTGAAACAAAGTGGGGCAAAAATCTTTTCGCGACAAAATCGTGGCCCTAATTATAGGTGCAAAACCTTCAGTGTTATGCATAGCTTGTTGGAGCCTAGAAAACAATCCCACGAATTACCAGTGTCTCTAATGCCAGACATGCATCAGCCATTTATATATGTTGCAAGAGAGTACAGCGTTCTCAAGGGTAAGTTGGCGCAAAACATTTTCGCGATATACCATCGTCTCTAATGATAATTAATCACGGGGAATCTTGGCTGTTTGCTAGGATCAAACGTACGTTCAGCACAGTGGTGGCTCGTGAGTTGTGGCCAGGTAGGGAATAAGTTGCAGAGAACTGTCAGGGTTGTACGCTAGTTGACGCTACAACCACTAACACGCTGGTATGTGCGTGCCGCTTGTTACTGACTGGTCACAACTGAAAAAGCAGTCAGTAGATATTTCATGGTCATTGGCTTACGTCCACGCGTTCACAGGAGTGTACAGTTCTCGGCAACTTGTGTCCTACCTGCCAACAACCTTCGAGCCGCCACTGGTCCAGCACGTCTGAAGCTTTGTTTATGCTACATTCGCCCATACGTGAAACTGTTACCTTAGTTGACCGATACAATAAGAATTCTGATAGTGTAATAAGTTCACGATTGTAATTGGTTTATAGACGGCTATGTCGTTTCGGACAATTTTCAAGCAATCATTTTTGTCGCAAGAAATTTCAGTGATGATTTCTAGAAAAATGTTCACGTTCAATCACTATCTCTACCGATCACCTTCTCCGCTTCCGGTTTTCCGAGTTATTTTTTGTCTTTGTAATGATTGCGATGTCAACGATACATTAAACCCTGTAGATGTATGAGTATATCGTAGTTTCAAATGTCCTAGTACCTAGTCTTCTCAGTCCTATACGCGCACTGGTCACTCATATTTAAAAACTAAATCAGTAAGTCGTAAACTTAAGAAATGAGCAGCAGTCTTGCTAAAATGCAGTGTACACAATAACGAGATTACTGTCATAGTACAAGTAATAACAACGTAGTTTTAATTCTAAACATCTGGTTGTAGGCTATATGCTATTTTTTCTGGTATTAGCGCAATCAGTTGCGAGGCCATATTTTAACCCTTGGTGTCCAGATCTGTTTGTATAAGACTGTAGTTAAAGTTGTATTTTGTAGGTTAAAGAGAGATGGCATTTATGTCGCGAATTGCAAGTGGCCTCATGGGACGTTATTGTGGTTGACGGTTTTCCCTGGTTAACTTAAGCAGTATGCAGTAGCTACATGATGGCCTACCATAGGAAGAACAACTTACACTAAATGTGTGTGAAGTAAATCATAGACTGTGCTCAAGTTATTCAGTGGCTCTTATACGTACAAGCTGATAGCACGTGATATCCCTACGGAATAATAGCTTATTTATTAATGTCTTGTAGTCATCAAAGGTTTGTCAAACCAGCTGGAACTCCAAGATGCTAAGAGTTAAAAAAAACAATCAATGACTACGAAGCAGAGCAACTTATTTGCATGTAAAACATTAATACAATGTTTTTTTTTTTTAATTCTCAAAAATTATGTGTCCCTGGATGTTGGTCTCTGCTACTTGCGAAGAATGTGTACTGTTGTAAAATGGTGGTGATGTGAAATGGGAGGGTTTCACGGCACTTTAACAACGTACTGTTATTAGAATAAGTGCCAGCTCGACTTTCAACAACTTATCCGCAGTTACTGGAGGATATTTTACCAGTAGTTAGGGGTCAGAAAATATTCCTGGGTATAAAAATCGTTTAGACGTGGTTTTACCGTGCTTCTTGTAGATCCTCAATTAAGTAAACATAGACCGCTTCTGTGTGTGCTGCCAGCTTTAACACATACCAGATAATACAGAATGAGATTCATGTTATATTTTGTGAATTCTTCCAAGTTCTTGTGTGTACATGACTGAATGCCTGTCTGTCTGCTACGTATGAGTTCTAATACCATTCATCCAAATTACACGAATCTTTGGTGAGTTGTCCGTGTGCCTACGAAGATTTCTGGCGAAAATCTTATATATATATATAGAAGGGTGAAGGGGCAAAACGAGGCAAGGGAGTAAAACGGAGTACCCAATAAATTTAGTGATAACTTGTTATTTTTCGAAATGAATTTTAAATGTTTATTAATTATTATTTACGTCACTTTCCACCATAGAGAATATTCTAATGATATTGTTTTAATAATTGTTTCAAATAAAAATTATATTTTTACTGTTATTTATCCCTTAAATGTTATTATCAGTGTTAATAGTATTACATATATTGCTTTAAAAGGCCATAAAGTCTTTATAAAATTTTATTTAATTCTATTTACTTTTTATTTTTATTCTATAATTTTTTATTATTTTTCAGAAAAAATGTAGTGTCTGGAATGATATTGGAAACATAGGTACACAGTTTAACCCATTTCTAAATATAATTTGGTAATATGGAGTAATATGACTGAATTTTAGCACGACTCAAAACGACATTAAATTGAAAACCACGCGTACGATGTCTAGTTGGGTATTTATGTATGTATGTACACATATATACTTTATCCATAAAACAAAAATGTATTGGCGTGAGAAGTCTTGTCTGCAAAAACGTGTTTCCATTTACCTGATTTTAATCCTTCTTCGTGAGCTCTTCCCTTTTATTACGCCAACAGTAATAGGATAACGGGAGCAGATAGCATGCAAAATTAAGTTCTTATCTCTAGTAGGCGGTACATAAACCCACGCACAGCCCTGGATTCTAACTTCTTGTTTCCGGTTTGAACTCTTAATGGCCACAATTCACGGCATTGTTTCCCGGACTTGGGTTGCAGACAAGACCAGCCCAGAAGGCGGGCCAAGCGGGCCACAGCCTGGGGCGACAAAAACGAACAATATTTTCATTAGAAAGGAATGTACAATGGGCTTGATAAAATATACAATCAGATAATGCATTTTAACGTCACTCGTGTTATTTTAAGGGCACTAATTTATTTACCTTGAACTTTAATTCACCAGCACGTGTATAAAACATAATCATAGTCACGTAAAAACGCATGTACTGTACATTAATAATTACCCCCCCCCCCCCAACGTTTTCGAATTTCTGTTGGAGTTCAATGTATACAGTATATAAATGCAAGTAGTAACGCCCCTTAACGCAGTAGTACAACGGGGATTGATTCTTCTCATTTTAAATTTGTGGCTTTTTTTTAAGAATTACAGAATATAGAGATTGTTTATAGCCTTCATGTTAACATGCCATACTTTATATAGTTTCCCGGCCATTTTGTAATCCATACGTGTGGTTTGTAAGCCTATTACTTTTTGTGACCACTGTAAGCGCACGCGTAAATAGTCACTTTTTTGTCAGTTGTTTCCCATTACAAAATAAAGAAGTTATTGAGGTAGTTAAAATTTTAGAAAATCAATTGAACGGCAGTCTATAACATGTCTTGTGCAAATAATGCTGATACAAAAACATAAGTATTTGAGATTAAATAGGCGAATCAAGGCAGTTGGAAATACCCTCTTTAGTAAAATATTTGAATTCTAAGTGTATTTATCTAACAAATCTCTAACGGTGATATTAATAATATTATGATTTTTATTTAAGAGCTGTTTAACAAATTTGTTAGAATTGAGATGAACATATATAAGTTTTAAAGCTTAAACTTGCGATAAGTACTACTGTGGTTCACGGTTCGTAGTATTAAGAGTGTATAGTTCTGAGAAACGGCAGTCCTTCACTGCAACATCACACCAACCATCTTCGTGGCGTAGCATGTCTTTATCTCTGTGGCAGTAGAAACGGCAACAAAAAGTGCAGTGTTGTGTTAGTTAAATGACCGCAAATAAATGCATATCGTCGGCTTACTTCTAAAACCTCCTAAGTCCATTTCAGTAGGCCTACATTTTAGAGGAGAGCAAAAAAAACCTTCGTAGTTGTGCTACACAATAGCTAACTGCTGTACTGTATATTTTTCATACAGGAAATATAATTTAAATGCATATTCACTCGTATTTATGAATTTATGGTACAAATTAGTAGTTATTCTGTGTAAATTTATGACTTACGAGGTTTTACATCTGCTTTATTGGCAGTAACA
>PNEQ01051414.1:0-41086 GCA_003012365.1 Medauroidea extradentata
GTAGTTTGTGCTAACCTAATTTATTATTATTTATCTACTAAGATAGTGCTGATGATAGCGATGTGTCAATATTGCTATTTGTTGATACTCTGTGTTTTTGATGTAGGTTATACGTATAACTTTATTATTGAGCTCATCTTGATATTATCTATTCCTTGGTTTATTTTCAGGGTATGTATTGGTACCGTTATATTTTATTTTTGCATGTTGGTTGATTTTCAGGGTGTGTGTGAACTAAAAACATGCAAATTTTGACTTTGAAATGCCATTATGAAAACATTGGCTGAGCTAAAATTTTTGTAAGAGGAAAATGTACTCCGAAGCAACTTCTATAAAACTAACAATGTTTAATGCAAATATTAAATCATGATTTTTCTCACCTGGACATCCTTAAGAACCCTTTCAGGCGCGAGGATGCAACCGTGTGTTACGTTCCTTTGCTCACTTTTCACTTCTAGCACCGAGTCACCTACGCGTCTTGTGTCTTAATAATTCGTCTCACTCCGATACAAGTTTAATTAAGTTCGGTAGCTTAGACACTCGCTGGATTTCGGCGTGAATATCATTTCCTTTGACAACGATAAGGTTTCACGCAAATCCGAGATTACATAATTTACAGCAGCGTCGACGGAGAATACCAATGTCATGAAGGTGTGAAGAGGTGACATAGGCATTTCACGGGGATTTTTATTTGCATGTTGATTGAAGTCATCTTTTGGTGACGTAACTCACGGTCGTAGGACCGACTTTAATAAATGATTAGATTACATGTCTTGCGTTTGGTGATAAAGAGAGATAATATATACGAAATTAATCTGCGGGTGTTACATATTATAGGCGAAAACGGCCCTGTTTCGTAAATTCATGTGTGAATTATGTCGTTAAGCAATAGTTTATGCAGATAACTGAGGGACTTCACGCCCACTTAAGGACGCGGCTACCACAATTTTCATCGCCATTTTTTTAAATTTTTAATTTGTACCATATATTATTTTCTTATTTTAGACACAAAATTTTACTAAATTAGGCTCTTATGAAATTTTTTTATCTCTCATAGTTTTCGCGTAATGGCTTGTTAAATTATTATTTTGCATGTTTCCGTTCTAACGACTACACTAAAACCAACTGATATACCAAACTCAAAAAATCACAGTGAATAAAGGCATTGCAGGCTATAATGTCATGCTTATGAAAATAAAGAATACATATTATTTGAATAAAAAAATGCTGAAACAATGCAAAAATTTTAAAAATTCAATAATTTTTTTTAAATACAAATAATTTTTATTCTTTATTTTAGGAGCATGCCATTGTAGCCTGCAATGTCTTTACCCTCTGTGATTTTTTTTAGTTTGGTATATCAGTTGGTTTTAGTGTAGTCGTTAAAACGGAAACATGCAAAATATGACTTTGACAAGCCATTACGCGAAAACTATGACAGATAAAACAATTTCATTAGAGCCAAATTTTGTCAAATTTTGTGTCTAAAATAAGAAGAAAAATATCTGGTACAAATAAAAAAATTAAATAATGATGATGAAAATTGCGGTAGATCGCGACCAAGTTTAGAGCGACAATGAGTAAAAGAGTAAATAAAAAAAACCTGCGCTAAGAAAAATGTTTTCTTTTGGTTTTTCGACATTAATTTGTACTGCAGTTCAATTTTCGAAAAAAAAAAAAAAAAAAAAAAAAAAAAAAAAAAAAAAAAAAAAAAAAAAAAAAATGTTTGTATACAACAGTTTTATTCTTCTTCCTCCTAGTCACGGTAATTAATTTACTAAATTTTTATTATTCTGCCTGTTCGACTGCGACAATCGCAGCTGCGTTAGAGTGTGTGTTCTTTCAGAAAGTAAAAAGCCTATCAGAAGCGAACTTCACAGAATTTTCGCGAACTCGTCCGTCTGCTTGTTTACGTCAGACGCCATGTTCTAACTCCGTGGCTTTTGTGTGCTACGTGAAAGTGTGTTTATCTGTGATGTTACGGTAATGACTCTGTGTAGTAATTTTTCCGTTTTAGTTATAAGAAATGTGTAATTTGTAAGCTACAAGCGTTTACAAATATTTTTAATCTATTTTCATTGAAAAGTATAGACGAAAATAAGCCCTGTGAGAATACCCATTGTTCAGCATTTAATTGTACTGAGAAAAGTTAAGAGAATTTTTTTTCTGTTGGATTCAGTAAGGTAAGTTGTTCCAGTATTTATTTTAATGTCACGCCTCTTGTGAAAACACAATCGTACGACCAGCGTCTGCTAAACAGGCTGCAACAAAATAAATATTTCAGGTTTTGGTTACACATCACTCGCAAATCAGTTATTTCAGATTGTGAGTATTGCCACGTATACAGAATACATTTATAACTGCTGTAACTCTATTTTACACACGCACAATTTTGATTTATTAAGAGGGGAAAACGATAACCGTATATGTAACGTTTACATCAAAACCTAGTTACAACATATGGTGAACAACAACAGCCAATCAGCTCTCAAGTTCGCTGACATCAAAGGAGCCGACACGCTATTCGCTTCTGATGTCCTTGCTTATTTTGTGGTTCAATCGAAGTCATATGTGTCATTGTGGTCGGCGATCTTGCCTCTGATTGGCTAGTCATTTTTATGTGTTGCTGTCGCAGCTTCGCACTGTTATAGAAAGGATTTAAGAGGGCGTGGTACGTAATTCAACATTAAAAGCATTAATCTATTACTGTAGGTTTCTTGAAGCCAATTTGCGAAATTAAACAATAGCAGTCCTAGACAATAGTTTTAGCCAACGTTTTAAACAAAATTATTTCCAGTGTTGCGAACTTCTGAGGCACAATCTCTGACCCCGGAACCTCGTGCATTTAACCGTGGCGTAAGAGATCACGCGTAACGAATTAGTAATTCTGGATAAATATTTACACATAAAGTTGGCAAAGACCATTATCTAGGATTGTCATTGAGTATTTTATCCATATTGGCTTCGAAAAAAACGCAGAAATCAATTGATGTTTTCAGCGTTTATTTATCTAACCACGCTCTTTTAAAGCGGTTTTCACAGAGCAACGTGTCGCTCAGCGACGAACGTCAACCAATCAGAGCTTTGACGCTAGCTACGGCGTAGGGAACATTACACAAGTATTGACACTGGATTTGACGCTCATCGCTGCCGACGGATGCAAACAAGATGCAACTATTTTTAAAGTTAGAAAAAAATTAAAAATCAATTTTATGCTATTAAAATTATATTAAAATACCGGTATTTGTGTTAATTAATGTGTTATATTGCGTAAGTTCGTTAAAAAGTAACTAATGTTATATTTGTCCTACTTTATTTTACGGTAGAAAATGTAACCTCTGTTGTCTGTTTGATAATTATTTATTTGAATTGATGCGAGCGTAAAAAGATTATATATTTTTTATTTTCCTTTCACGTTTCTTCAAAAAAAGTTTACAATTACTAAGTTAGGTAGGTAAAAGATGGCATCATAAGTTCGTGTCGCCAGCGGCTGGCGATATTTTATCGCTCTATTATGAACACGTGGCACGAATTCGTTGTTGTATTGTGAAAACCGCTTAACATTTCACCACGACACGAATCCTAATATACGATCAGAGAGAGATAGTTAACTGATATACAGCTTCATTTGGCAGTCTTGCGCAGCAGGGCACAAGATCGCCGGCCGATAACCTCGGTTCATACGCTGCCTTTAATTTCCTGTCACCTCTAAGCGAGGCTATCGTCTGCAACCCGCGGTGATGGTCAGATGTCGGCGACGCGAGAGCATTGACGGTGATATTTTTCTGCAGCGGTTGACTCTGGCTAGGGGAACTTCTCTTTTAAATTCCCCGTCCGTATTCTGTCGCGCCCATGGCGAGATATTCGACAAAAGTCGACGAGCGCACTACATTTCTTTTTGGTCGGTTTGTTGACCTGCTAGTTGGCAAGTTATTCATGCGGGAGGTCGAGGTGTACCATTTCTGCCAACTGTGTTTGAGAACGTTTTTTCAAGTAGTTCTTCGCCAACATTCCACGCAAAGGCCTCCAGCCATTATTCCCCCCTTGTTTCCAAGGGCGTAGATGCCCCCCCTTTTTTTTCTCAAGGGGATCCAAAATTCACACGTTCCCCCTATTAAAGCGGGGGGATACAAGGGTCCTCCCTCGGGAAAATTTGGATATCAAAATGCAAAATTAAGCTGCTTTAGCAGTTTTCCTGGCAAAATTTCAAGGTGCAAAATTAAGCTATTTTAGCAGATTCCTCGCATGGGAACGGGTGTTCTACAATAATCATACTGTTGCGGAAATATTAATTTCAGCAGTTTTTAGATTTGCATTCACATATTGGTTAAATTGGTCACTAATAAATTTTGATTATTTATTAAGATCGTATAAAAAACTTCGTTTATATCGACACAACACATAACCACTGTAAACAATGTCTAATTTTGATAGAGAAATGGGACTTTTTATAAAAGAACATAAGATTATGTGTCCACACGAATCGCGAGTCGCAGACAGTCATGCACAATAAACAATACAATTCATGACCTTACAACGTCGCTTATGTTCACTGATAATATTGTAAAAGTCATCGCAAATATTTAGTAAATTATTAGCTATTAATTACTTTCACTCATGGAATCAAATTTCACGCGAATTCGTTATTTCTGTTACGTACGTTAAAAAATTCATGGCTTGCGAAATATTACATGTCTTATTGAAGAAAAACTAACAATTTAGTGCTTCAGTAAGTTTCATAAAAATTACATAATTATTTTCGCGCCCTTTTCCGTGTCACTTGAACCTTAAATCAACTACAAGTGCTCATCTGAACGTGGTCTAGGGTTATGGTTGCCATCAGCACAGTAGACAGTATTCCTCGAGAAAACACGTGCTGTAAAACATCGTATTAACAACTGTGTTAAATATTACCTAATTGTAATAAACGTTTTTAATTGGCATGACAAATTACTACATACTTCTGTCCTTGGTTTCTTTTCTTCTCGAGTGTAGCCACCATCATTGAAACTTCTTTTTAATCACTTGTCTGAAGTCTTATCTTTACTTTGGACTGACATGTTGCTAACAAAATATTTCCCTCCACATAACAACTGTGAGATACGAACTAGGCAGAAAGCAGTAGAACAATGAACGTTGCAACTGACATGTCTAGTCCTAGTACCAGAAGATGTGGGCTCTATGAAGGACTGCTGTGATGACAGAATTCTTGAATGGAGGATGTGGCGCATCAATGTTAGCGATATACAGATGCTCAGGAATGTATAGTCACGTCCCGTTAAAAATATTGCCAGCGCCCAGGAGAATTTTCACCAGACATCCCTTACAACCTTACATACTCGCCGTTACTTATATTTAGCCAATGCTATAATATTTTTAGTAAATTTCTTTCAGAAACATTGTTTCGGAACTATGTAAGCATTAACTGATCGTCCTAACTGAAACCTCACTGGCCAAAAGCGAGCCCCTATGGCAAGGGGGCATTCTAATTACAAGGTGGAAGGGGGGGGGGGTGGCACCTCTTAGATTTACAACCATGCTTGTTTTAATAATATTATAGCTAGTCTCAGTGAGTTGTTTGACTAAACTGAAGAAGTGTAACTAAATGGTGCCGAATACCTTGAGAAATGTTGTGCGTTCGAGGTTCAGAAGCGACGGTGGTATAATGGTGACCTTGAATCGCGCATAAAATTATGTTTCATCACAACGAGCCAAGTGCTGAACTCGCGTGTAAAATTTCCGCCGATACATTTATAGGCTATTATGAGACTTAAAGCCTGTAGCAAAGTTCAGCGCACAATGGTATCTGGGTTTTACATATATCCGGTCAATACATTTTGAAGTACGGCAATCTGAATAGACCGTTTTAAATTATGTTGGAAGTATTCGGAACGGTGTTTTTAATGAACATGGTGTCTTAACAATGACATTCCATCCTTGTTAGAAGTGTGTTTTCTTTTCGTAGACTGACACAATAGGTACATGCCGAATACTTTCGTAAAAATATATACAGAATGTCACGTAATTCGCAGATACGGACTGCACCACGCAAATAAGTGACCAAAACTACGCAGAAAATACTCTTTGGTAAAAAGTCGTCAGACCCTCAGTTTACGAGTAAAATGACATGGCAGTGCGGACAACCAGCCTTCATTCCCGCTCAAAGGCATTTTGGATCTATCTCGTAAACTGAGGGTCTGACGACTTTTTACCAATGAGTATTTTCTGCGTAGTTTTGGTCCCTTATTCACGTGATGCAGTTCGTATCTGCGAATTACGTGACATCGTGTATATTTCCTAGCACATTACAGCGCGCGTCCTTACAAACTACGCCTTCGTTGCTCACAATTATTTCGTTTAAATGGCGAATCATTGCTAATATAAATGAAACCATAAATCATTTTTTAAAGATTCATCTTTCGATCTAAATGCGTTCTACGTTATTTGTAATTTAAAATTATAACGGAATTTTTTAAAAAATAAAAGTATGTGTTCATCTTTTTTCATATCAAATACATATATAAATTCTATATAATACTTTTATCGTGTATGTGGGCCGCCATAGATAAAATATTTTTTACTTTTAATTATTAAATTGCTGGACTAATTGTTGTCTAAATATACATTTAAAGCTTAACTGCGTTGATTGTACTGTATAGCAACGTATGTATAATTTACGCTATGATCGTAAATTTCAAGTTTTTCTTCTCAGAGTTAAAAAATACACTCTAAAAATATAATAATCTAATATAACAACTTACGCCCCACCTTAAATTCATAAAAATATTCACTCGAAATACTTTCAGTTTGAAAGTGTTATATTAAATCTTTAGTCTCTGAGAAGTAATTTACTTTATCACTAGCTGTTGCCTACGACTTCTGTCCCCGCGGTTTTCAGTTCAATACAGTTATAGGGTAAACTTACCTTACTTCGTGATACAAAGGCTTCGAACTTCAGTGACAGAAAAATGTTAAAACATTTAAATTTTTTTTTATGTAGATACATGGGTAACTTATTGCCTGTTCTCTGTTGGTAACCTAGTGAACTCAACAGATCCTTACCAAATCTGTGAAGTTAGCAAAGTGGTTTATCACGATGTTTAGGTATATCAAGGCATGTGGTCGGTTTACCGTATATGAAGTACGAGTATTCCAATAAATTATATAAATATACCGAGGTGTGAATTTGCTATAGTCTGTTCACATGAAACTGAGCTCACTCCAACATATATCATGTAAGAAAACTTTATTTATTTGTGGTCAAAGATATTAAGTTTTGAGAGTGGTGAAACGTTTGCTCTGGTTTTTTCCTTCAATGAAGTTTTCATATTAAAAATATTAAAGATGGTTGCATAATAGTTGAAAGAAAAATTTAAACATTGCTCACTTTATCGTGAACAGTCTATACGTCGTAATCAAGAGTACTAGCTATGAAACAAAGAGAGAGAGAGAGAGAGAGAGAGAGAGAGAGAGAAAATTGGTGAGAATGTTTCACGGCTCTTTAACAACGAGGTCTTAAGAACCGATGAGGATGAAGTGAGGGGAAAGGACAGCACAACATCCATGTCCGAGCCGGGATTCGAACCCATAACCTCTCGTACCGTAGACCGGCGCCTAGACAACTACGCTACGTAGGCCGGCAGAGAGAAAATGGTAAAGAGAGAGAGATAAAAGAGATGAGAGAAAAGAGGAAAAGAGAGATAAAAGGGAAGGAAATGCGAGGAACGAAAGAGAAAAAAAGAGAGAAAAAAGGAGAAATTAGGATAGAGAGAAGAAAGATAAAAAAGAAGAGAGAAAATAAGAAAGAGAGAGAAGAAAATATATACCATAACAGATGAGAGAAGAGACGAGAAAGAAAATAGGAGAGAGCAAAAACAGTGTAGAGAGAAAACAGAAGCGAAAAGATACAGAGCGTGAAGATAATAGTAAAGGTAAAAAAATTCTATTCCAAATGAAATAAATTTCTTTACTTTTGCGTGGTGAGCCAACAAAGAGTTTTGTCAACAATAGACGATATGATCGGTGCATTGCGTGTTGCGAGTATACCAGGGGAAACATCTGTGGACTGTGTAAAGCTCTCTCGGTTTAGTTACTGCAGCTTCCCCGAGATAAACATTGTGTGTTTATGGTGGAACAGTGGCTGTTTATCTGGTACTTCACTTCGCACTTTTTTATTGCAGAGCGGCTTTATACTAGAAGTATGTTTACGATGTGTTTTCAGACAATTAAGTTGAACTAGACAAAGTTTACCGGTAAAACGACAAAAATAATTAATTTATATTATTAAAAGTAATTCATAACTGAACGTCACTGATCTCACACCGAAACTGATAAACTAAATCAATATATCTCAAATTGTGACTAATCTACAAAGTCTAATGAGATGTTCCTAAACCTGTTTACAACGATTCTAATTATTGCTTAGAATTTATCTCTGTAAAAAACGTCCCGCCCTAAATATACAGCGAGAGACCTTATGTAGATGTTATATTTTAGTTTTTCTTTTGGCAATCCCACTACATATCTTATTTCAAAGCATTGGTCTTGTTTTCACGCATGTAGCACGGTTTCGTAAAGTGACTTTAATGGATTCAATGTAGTGAATATTGATCGTTAGTTTAGTGGGGTTTCTGCAGTCAACGTTGTTCTTATTACTGCCAAACGCATAAAGCTAAATTTTATGGTCTTGCATTTTGCTGGCTCCTAACCGTCGTTATTTGTATGTAAACACGTGATCATGTAAGTCCGAACATTTTGTCCAAAGTTCCGACACCTGGAGAGCTATTATTACTACGTTTAGGGTAAAACTTTAATACATACTGAACCTGTAGTGAAGTCAACTTGGAGTGAATGTATAGCGAACATGGATTGACAAAATATGTTTACGGTAAATGTTACAATCCACATTGAACTGTAAACATGAGCGAAGTTGGAGTCAACCTGGACTGAAAACGTAACAATGCGATCTATTCGCGACAATACGAAGCAGAGAACAGATGACAAACGGAAAATAAGTTGCTCCAAATATGGCTTTTCTTCACGAGACGTTCCACTTTTCTTGTTTCGATTCGCTTCATGAAAGCAGTTTCGCATTACAAATACTTCCCTTAAGCGCATTCTATTTCATTATAATTTGGTCTCTGCTCTCTTTTAACATAACCACAATTAACAACAACGCAATATGGTGGCAGCTTGTTCCTGCACGTTTCATTTTCAGTTTCGTCTGTGTTTTTACCGTAAAATCTCAATGTGGATTCTTAACTCCAGTCCATATCTACAATTGGAGTGGATTACCTCGCTTTACTCCTACGTCAATCCACGATAGTGTTTATAGTTATAACTCAATCTGGATTCCTCAGTCCACTCGAGGTTCAATCCAGATTGAAATGTTACCCTAAACGGCCTATTTGTAACGTCACGTCTGGTAGAGATGATCTCAAGAGACTGCCTTTCAAGAACGACGGTGGGACGTGCAACTCACCAAGGTGATCCGGGTTCGTTTCCCGGTGCGATCGGCCCTCAGATTTTCGCATGTGGGTATCGTGCTGGACGATTCCGCTGGTCGACGGGTTTTCTCGGGGATCTCCCGTTTCCCCCGCCCATTCATTCCGGCGCTGCTCCTTACGTCATGTCACACCTCACCAGTGCTAAAGACCTCGATGTTAAGCGCTGACCAAAATCGCTTCACTTCGTGTGCGGCAGCGGCCCACTCGTGACTGTCTTTATATCGTATTCTCTAATACCTTTCTTCACCAGAATCTCAATATACTTGGCAACAGCGTAACATGTACTCTGAAAACCTTCACACGTTTTACTGAATTATATTTGCTCAGTTTTCACGGTGTGTTTACAATATTTATCTTTGTAATTTTATATAATATTATCGTAAATAACATTTGTTCTGTTTATATTTCCAATAAAAGTTATAACATCGGTTTCATTTTCACATAAAGAGATAGCAGCACTACAACTATGAGCCTCTCGACCAAGAGATAGCAGCACTCGTACTGTATTGAACTTCTCTGTGCCGGCAGTAAAAGTTAGTACACATAAAACTATAATATTGGAAACGTATTATTTATTTAAGGGACTACAAAATAATACATTTCTGTCTGTCTATCATACACATTTCTGTGGCATTTGTTCTGCGCTTGTTTGTATAACGAAACGACATGTCCGACATTTCCAAACACGTTCAGTAGTAGGCCTAACAACTCAATAGCACCCGATGTTTACGTAGATACAAACTGGAATTTTTGTTAACAGAATCGTCACGTGACCAAATTTTGTGCACAAACTTGTGACGTATTTTCGTGTTTAACATTTTGTATTTCGAAAATTACTGAAGGTTGCTAATTACTAATTACCAAATTTATAACTCTAAATCGCCCCCATATTGCAATAAGCAAGGAAATAGTATAATCTATTGTTTTTTTAATTAACTTATTAAATCTAATAGTAAACTTCTTAAAAATAATTTTTTTAGTTTTAGTAATTTATGGCTAACATCATGTTCTGTTTTATGACCAATATATAGTCTTAACAGGCAACGTCAAAATAAAAACATTCTCCAGCTTCGACGGTGGGACACCAGGTAGCAGGGCAAGA
Source organism: Medauroidea extradentata (assembly GCA_003012365.1). Classification (NCBI taxonomy): domain Eukaryota; kingdom Metazoa; phylum Arthropoda; class Insecta; order Phasmatodea; family Phasmatidae; genus Medauroidea; species Medauroidea extradentata. The sequence continues at coordinate 10,609 of PNEQ01051414.1, forward strand.
TGCCAATAACTGACAGTCGAGGTGTTCCAACTGAAAGGTTGCAATAAACGAAACGCAAAACACCAAATACCATCTCGAAAGTGAGCTAGGACACGATCAATCACAAGACTTTTTATGGCTAGTCACGAGGCCGTCTTGAATGAGAGTTCTCGTCGTGAAGATAGTTACGCGGTAACTGTCCTTGTTTAAAGATAGCTTAAGAACCTGAAAAAGTTACGGAATATGCACCCAGACGTGTGTGAAAATAATTCCAATTTGGCCGGGAACTGTCCAAAGTTACGAGATTTTCCTGACTCAGCTTAGGAAAGACAGTTAGACCACTCGCCTCCCACCGCAGTGATTTAGTGGTTAAACTACTTACCCCTCACCTCTACTGTCCGGGTTCGACTCACGGCGGGGTCGCTCTTATTTTTTGTATGTAACAGACGTTTCTGTTGGTTGGCGGGTTTTCTCGGAATGCTCCCGTTTTGTTCACATTTGTATTCCGTCTCTGCTCCATTGTAGTCTCATTCCATGATATATTCTGAGGAACGACATACGTCTATGTGTTCCCTGGTTGAAAGTATGTCCCTCGAGGTGTGTATCCTGTTGTCGGGCTGACTCCCTGCTCGATATTTATACGTTTAGTGTTAATTTTTTAAATTTATATATTTAATGCTAAACAATTTTAACATTGAATTTCTGTCTTCAAAATCTTCAGCAGCAGGCTGAGCAGGCAGAGCATTAAGGGCGTTCTGCTAGAAAATATTGGAAATTTATAACTGTTGCAAACACTCTCCACGTCTTGCACATTGCAATAGTATTATTTTTACACAAATAAAACATATTTCGGTTCCATAGTTTTTGTACAAGCGCATGTTAAAACAGCGTTTTGACGATATTCGATACTTACCCCGAAGTAAAAACTTTTCAAACTAAACGAATGAAATGATTTAGAGTGAATGTAAATGTATTAAGCTACAGAATGGCACCATTGTTATTTTACGTAAACATTATATTTTTTAAAATACAGATATTCCAAGTTATGTGAAAATTAAGGTATCTTGAAAAAAAATTTTAGTACAACCCAATTTAACGTGAAATTATAAATTTAGTGCAAAAATTTTACTAAAATGTAGGGTAAACGTACCACGTATCGTGATATATCTTAATATCGTGATAAACAACTTTGCAGACTTCACAATATTGAGAAGGCTCTGTATACATAGTTCTCTAGGTTATCAATAGAGAGCAGATGTGCGCAGTTTCGGCAATTAGTGACCAAAGTATCAAAAATGAGATAAAAAAAATGTTTAACATACCTTATTTCTGTTACAGAAGTTCGGAGCCATTGCTGTTCGAAATAGAATATGTTTACCCTATTTATTTTACATTCCACTGGCACATAGCAAACCTTGACGGATTTAGGATACGGAACAAGTCAGAACACAAACAAGTAATACACAAAAATCCAAAATAACAAAACCACGAAAAATTAATAACATACATTAAATTTTTATACAAACCTCCCCACGTCTGTTCTCTTCACAAGTTACGAGATTTTTTGCTCCTATTGTAGGACATCAGCAAAATAATAAAGTTACTCTTCAGAAATGAAAAATTTACAGGAATTAATATTCTGAAAATGATTACATTTTTTATAAATTTATTCAGGTTCACATCTCCCAACGTAACTCTAGATCATTGCGCTTACAGATGGTTTCGCTTTTCGGGCCGAGGGCTTCGCACACAGTTCGTAATTAACTAGAACCCCCCCCCCCAGTCCCAAATTCATTCTCTCTAAACCACCCGTGGGTTTCACTTTGACTTGCAGATTATTTCCTGTGGGATTCTTGCCATTCTATTTGTAAATTGAGACTGCCACCGTCTTCGAACTGTTTTCTTTCTCCCTCCCTGGTAATTGGCATAAAAATGACCGCCCATGAGGACAGAGTGGAACTCACGGTCCAGAAGTTAAGATACTGAGCGAAGTGATAGTTGGACGACCTCCATTTACTACCCTCCCCCCTCCCCTAAGAACCCTACCCATGGTCGTCCGCGGGGCATTGGTTTTTATTCGACGGGTAAGCGTATCTCTCCCGGGGCAGAACCTCCAGAATGCTAATGCTCCCATCGGGAAAACATTTGCGTGTCGGATCGCGCAGCAAGCTTCCAACTTTTAACTGCGTGCGTTTTCACTCGGAGGAGTACGACGTTATCTCTCCCCCCTCCCCCCACCAGCCCAAACCCTTCTCTTCTATCTTCTGACTTCTCTTAAACGTGGGAGAGCAAGTGAGGCGTCGTTCCACCACTGCTGCGCAGGTTTGAGCGAAGATTGGAAGTGCGAAAGATAGAAGAACGTCGCTCTTTAAGTCAATCACAAGACGACAGTTTATTTTCTACTGTGAAAATAAATTCACTCTCAAGACTGCGCGACAGAGAAATCCTTTATTATTTCATATAAACTGAACACTGGTGAACATACATACTGATGATATTTTCACCATATAAACAAATTTACGTACTATAGTTTCGGCATAGTGACATCCTTGTTTTGTGAACTTAACAGTGTTTATAGCTACAACACTTAACTATACTAAAGAAATTCAAACCTAAAATTTATATAATCACTTTAAAACTACAACTGTAATACCGTAATATTTCTGTGTACTTCTTCCTTACGTTTAACATTTAAGGTGTTTGAAGTTTGAAACGACATACGCGCAATGTATGAGGGGTTGCAAACCTAGGCTTGAAGTAGAAACTCTCTCTCTCTCTCTCTCTCTCTCTCTCTCTCTCTCTATGTATATATATATACGTGTGTGTATATATATATATACGTGTGTGTGTATATATATATATACGTGTGTGTGTATATATATGTGTGTGTGTATATATGTATATATATGTGTGTATATATATGTGTGTGTATATATATGTGTGTGTATATATATGTGTATATATATATGTGTATATATATATATATATATATATATATATATATATATGTGTATATATATATGTGTGTATATATATATATATATATATGGTCTAGGATCATTGTAAAATACTTTCATAAAGAGTGTACTAAATGAAATTTCTGTACTGTAAAATGGTAGCTTTTATTAACAATGCTTTCAGCATGTAAGCAATCAGTTCCTTCGTAGAGTGAATATTTTTAAAACATAAGAAAGCCTGTATATTTTTGTTGTTTTTTTGTTGTTGATCTTCAAACAACACATACTTTTATGGCTAAAAAAATCTTTAAACAATAGCCTATGTCCACAACCCCATTCATTCTCTCAATGATCTTCCCACAAAACACAGTTTTCTTGCCAACAAAACTGTAGCAAGGGCGTATGTCCGCAACCCATTAATGTTCATTAAGTCTCATTGCAACACAGTTTGAACAGTTCCTAAGACCTCAGAGTTTCCCTTGTATAAGTAGAACTTGTTTATATTAATATTTAAGACAATTTCACCACCCACTGAGTTTATGGGCATCACATGTACTAAAATGTATTCTCATCTAAATTCACGTGTCGTGTAAGTACGGCGGTTCACGCAGTTGTGAATTCTAAATTCGATACCAGACGCCATCGTGCACTGTCCAAAAAACAGCGGATTCCAACCAGCTTTATTTACGACAGGCACAGAAATATAACCCCAGGGGTAACATGTTGTATCAGCGTGGGACTTGCTTGTTTATTCTGGCGGACCCACGTCATATACATCGTGTTAAGAGAAGACTCTGTTTTCATCACGAGACATAACTTAATTACTGCGCGAGTGGAAATATAGTGCCGGCTTAATTACTGAGCGAATGACCGAAAAAAAATGGCATTCCCTCAAAATATACACATTTTCATAACTGGATTTTTTTTTTTCGTATAAAACTACGCGTAAACAGCTCATATGTATTCAGTAAGTTTGTCTTGATGAAACGCAGAATGAAAACGTAGGCTACATACACTCTTTGAAATAACTGAAGCAGAATTCACAAAATTCCATTCGCGCTTTTGCTCACTGTGGATTATGTAACTGTTCCTTTTTTAAAAGTGTTTTTAGCAAGTGACTTTTTAAACTCCGCGCGAAAAAAATAATGCAAATAATTTACTACGCTTCATATGCAAACAAATTGGGCCAGAAGAACTGACGCCCTGGCATCTACAAACTCTTTACCTTGAAACATGGTGTAAGACTGAGATGTTAGACACGAGGAAGAAACCGTAAAGTCATTTTCCCTAAAGCCACCAACCCTAAAACAGGAAGTAACGCTAAATTAAGAGTACTCTAAAGTCACTAGCTCTAAAGTCAGTAGCCCTAAAATCACTATAGCCATAAAAGTCACTTGCCCTAAAGTCACTAGCCGTAAAGTCACTAGCCCTAAAGTCACTAAGCTTAAAGTCACTAGCCCTGATGTTAGAAGCCGTAAAGTTACTACTCCTAATGTAAGTAGCCTTAAAGTCACTAGCTCAAAAAGTAGTAACCCTAAAGTCAAAATGCACTACGGTTTCAGCTAATTATAAAATTAACGACATTTTCTTAGACTAGTTAACTAATTAACATACACTATTTTTGTCTCGAACAAATTGTACTACAATGTAAACACTTAAAATAACTCTGGGAAACGGTTTTGTGGTGAACTGAAACTTTTTTGTCACGTACGCTATTGCGACCGTAAGTTACACGTTGAAGGAAATTCCACAGTAAAATATAAAGCAAGGGAAAAAAACGTTTTCATACACTTTAGTTTGGTTGTTATTTTTGTTTTTTTGTGTCGTCTTTCAGAATACGACGACGTTTCTTTTATTCTAGTATTGTCTGTATGTTGTACGTTTGTTGACAACAGAGAATATTGGCTTTTCTTAATTTTCTTCTTGTTTTACTGTGGATTTTCCAGAATCATAGCAACATTAACTGTCAATGACGTATGTCTACAAAAAACGGTTCAGTTTATAATTATAACTCATTGTATGTATCATTCAAAGATCACAGTTATGCGATATCGGCTCTCGTTTGGATTATTAAAAAATAACCATGGTAACAAATGGAAATGAGTGATAAGTTAGTGTGATATGTTGACAAATACAAGATGATCATAAATTTGAATGTCTTAAATACCAAAACTAAACAACTCACAATCTTGGTTGACCAGTCAAATGAACCGTGGAACAATGAAGTTTCTTTGCCTCATTTTCATAAATTTTATAAATGTGAAGACCTCGAGCAGACCGAACCATATGTATGTCATAAGCCAACTCTTGTCAATATGTCCGGGGTTACGGTTTCGATGACGGGCAAAACACATTATATTTTATGTACCCCCGCAGAAAAAAAACAGGGGGTAGGTAAGATCTGGGAATCTAGGAGACCAGTGATGAAGATGCCAGTCACTAGCAGCTCCGCGGCCAATTCAGCGTAGAGGCAAGGTCTCATATAAGAATTTGCGTATAGCTAGAGAGACATGTTGCGGCGCACCATCATGCTGTCGAATGAAGACCTTTGCCGCCTATTCTAACCGAGGATAAAAAACATTATTGTTCCACGGTTCATACGACTGGTCAAAAAAGGAAGTGGGTTGATTGGTCTCGGTATTATAGACATTCAAAGTTGGTGGTGTTCTCTTCTGATCAGCCTGTATATTAGTAGATAGTATGGTGTGGTTGCAGGGAGTGTCGGCCGGGGTGTGATAGAGTTCGGGGCGACGGTCTCGTCGGGGGCGGCGACCCCGCCATGAGGAGCTGCGGCGCGGCGCGATGGACGGCCACGTGAGCGCCGCCTCCGGCCACACGACGACAGCCTCCTCGGCCGGCGGCGGCACCAGCAGCTCCAGTGGCAGTGGTAGTGGCAGTGGAGGGTCGTCACCCCTCTGTCAGCGCTGGCCGCGACCCGGCCCAGGCGCCTTCCTGGTGCCCGTCCACTCTGCCCGCAACAGGTCAGTACCACCCTTACCCCTCTCACTACACTGTACCCACCGTATGGTATGTTAATATTTTTAGAAACGAACTGTTGACAAAAAAATACTAGAAATACTTCCGTTAGGCCTAATACCATACAGCTATGTAAGTAAATGAACAAGTAATTCGAAGAGATAAAAAATAAAATAATTTTTTATTGTTTCGAGTCCGCGAAAATGGAGAGTGTCCGTAGTAATTATTCTAAAATTGAGTTGAACATGTCTGTTACACGATAGTTAGAGGCTGGTTGGGTTGTCATTGTGTCGAAGAAATAGATCTTCTGTGTATTATGAACAGCCACTAAAATATTAAAATTGTCGTTTAATGGAATATGTACATACATAATGTGTTCAATTTCAGGAAATGAATCAAAATGTATATATCAATATTAGAGATGGCGTAGTTAGTGGCGGCGGATGAACAACGTACGTCGGTTTGCAGTGCAGCCGTAAGCTTGACAATGTTATTGTTGACGTTTGGCGGAAGGATACACGGTTGGTGAGAAAACAGATCCAAGCTAGAAGCAGGGCTTCCACCAGAAAGTATCATGTTACTGTACGGTGGGTATAATATAGGTGCCTCGCGGTGTTTGTTGTCCCTGCTTCTACCTTGGATCTATTTCCACAGTAACCAAGTATCACTCACTGAATGGCTTTGTTGGATATACGTCATTGCGTGTGATTGTTGTTGAATCTCGGTGGGGTCGGTCCCCAGATTTTCACAGATGATAATCGTGCCGGATGATGCCGCTGGTCGGAGGGTTTTCTCTGGGATATCCTGTTTACTTCGCGCCTTCATTCCGGCCCCGTTACATGCTCACATCATGTTACCACTTAAGAGTGCTAAAAACCTAGAGACTAAGTTCTTACCAAAATATATTCACTTCTTTCGCCCCCCAGAACAAATATTGCTACTTGAAACCAAGCATTTGTACATCAGGTTAAAGTGGAATTTTAAACACAAGAGTTAATTTACTAGTGTTTCAGTGAGACTAGCTACAATCGTACCCAAGGCAGGTTTTAGTATTGAGAAAAATTATTTTTGTTCAAGGTTGGCCAATCAAAAGCCCTGAAAGCGATTCTTCTTTTTCGCACGGAAGACTACATTCACAGAGATAAAGCTCCTATGTTGGGCCTGGTTGTTAAGAGGTTCATCGATGGACTGGCTGTAAAGGGAATCATTGATGGATCATTACTGGTGCAGACATATGAAGCCATGTGTAAGCCAGCTGATGCCTGTAAAGTGGTTCATTAATGGATTATTGCTGGTGCAGGCATATGAAGCCATGTGTAGGCCAGCTAATGGCTGTAAAGTGGTTAATTGATGGATTGGCTATGAAGTGGTTCATTGATGAATAGTTGCTGGTGAAGTCATACGAAGCCATGTATAGGCTAGCTGATGCCTGTTAAGAGGTTCATTGATGGACTGGCTGTAAAGTGGTTCATTGATGGATCATTGCTGATGCAAGCATATGAAGCCATGTGTAGGTCAACTGACGGCTATGAAGTGGTTTATTGATGGATCATTGCTGGTTCAGGCACTTAAATCACCGAGAATATCCGCCGACCAGCGACATAGACATGCACATCTCCCACATGCTGACCTCGCTGGGAATCGAACCCGGATCACCTTGGTGGGAGGCAACTTCTCTAACGACTGCACCAACCGCGGCTCTTTTTCAGAATATGAATAAACATGTTTTCTTGTAGAACCAATTAAATACCTATAATCTTTAATATTTTTGCCTTATTCGTTAAATTCAATATGTAAACAGTGAGAGAATAAACAGTGTAAGATGTGTACTTTTTTTTTCTCAGTGATTTACGATTTGCATTTAGCAGGCAATGCAAATATAGACCATAAACGTAAAATTGGTTTTACAAGGAAACATTTTAATTTAAACTCTAAAGCGAATATTACGACTTGAAAACCAAGAATTCTGTACATGAGGGGTATAGTTGAATCTTAATACTGGATGTGTGGATGTTTATGTCCATTGTAGCCTAGAGCGGGAGTTGCGGCAGAAAAACAATCCGAACTGCGGATTCCTGAACGAGTGATTAGTCGCACGTAGATCGATAACAGGGCATGGCGGCTTATTCGAACTTAATGAACGCGGCATACGTATTGATGGCGTGATTAGGACAGGAGCGTGCAACAAAAAACTTAACTAAACACTGCCTATATAGGCTATGCACAGCTAATTAAGCACTTTCAAAGACAAACGACAAAAAATTAAGTTTAACTTTCTGCAAACTTACGTATCTATTTGTCGACACTGCGTGGATTAACTTAGTGGAGCGGCCACCTCCCTCCCCTCGTTTTTAAATTTTGGCGTTTCTAATTGTTTTTGAGTTATGATTTTTATTATATTTATATTTATACTACTTACTGGCACCTTGTAAAAATATGTATTAAAAAACGGGTTTTATTGTCATTAGAACATATTAAGATAAACAGTATTTAGATTCCGCAAACGTATTTGAAAGCTTCCACATAATTTCATTAAAAATAGTTTATGCTTATTTTATGTATAGGGTACAGCAAAAATTATATTAACAGTTTGAATTGTTTTCTGAAAAAAAAAAAAAAAACTATTTTGTTGTATAACTAAGAACTGTCTAAAATAGATCTTTGACATTTTTCTATAAAAATTAAATCATTTTAATTAAAAACTATTTAAAAAAACAAAATAAATCACTGGAATTCTAAATGGCCTCGCATATTTATCACTTGTGTTGGTATACGGTAGGGTGACCTAAGAAACCAGTCTTGCCTTCACAATTAATCTTTTCGCAGTGGTGTGAACAATTCTTAAGGGGGCCGCCTGGCTATGTGCAGCGTGTAAAATAACGGGCTGTGCTCAAAAATCATTCCACGTGCTTATAAGGCGTCTGAGTACACAGAATGTTCATGAATTTTTACGCTTCCCACGACGTACTTGTATTTTACATATACATTTATTAAGTGTCTTCTGGGAAAGTAAAAAACGCTAAAACAAGTCTCTTCATAGATTAACTTGTTAAATTTTCAATACAGAAATTTTAGACTCGAACTATACTTTAATCTTTATAATGCGGCCATAAAAATGTAGGGTCACAGAATTCAAATGGAGAATAATTTCACAGAAATGGGGAATAAGCACAGAATACATATAGTGAGGTAGTACAGTGTACAGATCGTGCCTTATAAACCAGAGGCTGTGGGTTCGAGCCCTCGTTGTTTGTTAGGTTGGATACTCTCTCCTTTCTCGTAATTATGTATTTAAATACCTCTCACAGATTTTACCGTTACGCTTGCATAGCGATTTGTACCAGGGGCGTAGCCAGGAGGTGGGATATCGGGATGTATCCCCCCCAAATGAAAATAAACTACTCGAAGATAAAATTAGCAGTGTTATATTCACCGTTTAGATACACAAACTGCTTAAATTGTATCATTTTGCTCACTGAAACCGATATTTTTTCGAGGGAGGACCTCCGGACACCCCGTTTCATGACGTCTGATCAGTTCCCTCATATTGCGTTGTGAAAATTCTCAAGTTGGTAATTCCCCCCCCCCCCCCCGCCAAGGACAAAATCCTGGCTACGCTCCTGATTTGTATCTATACTCCATTTCACATAAGTTTGGATACATTTGACAGCAACTTGTGGACAATAATTTTCAGTATTTTGTGATTTGTTCCACATAGCAAGACAAATTTTTAGTTCTAAAATTAACCTAAGATTTCCATTTCAGTATTTGTACAGCAAAGTTTGTCTTGTGTTGTGACACAGATAACAAAATATTGTAAATTATTGCCCATAAGTTGCTGTCAGATTTATCCTAACTTTATGAAATGGAGTATACACATAAGTGTGACTTGCCTCACTCGTAAATTTAAAGGATCTTACCTAGATGCTTTTACAATAAACGAACGACAGTATGCACGCTTGTCACAATGGGTAGAGGGGAGGTCTTATCGTTGGTAGACCTTAACTTAACCGCTTCATTAACATCCAGAACTGCCTCTGCTTACTTCAACCAACCACTACTGCCTTGAACATGCGAGGATGTGGTGAGAAGGTCAGGAAGTTTTTAGTGAAGATATTTCGCTTAGCGCTTCACGGCAAGGTTTTCAGCAATGGTGACAGGCGACAAGAGGCGAGTATAGAGCAGTGCCGGAATGAAGGAGCAGACGAAGACGGAGGTCTTCCGGAATCGTCCTGCATGCCTCTTATATGCGGAAATCCGGGCTGAACTCCCATCGGGATTCGAACAGAAACTCTCTATCTCGTACGTGACTATTGATTAGATCCACTGATTTTTGACGAAAAATGTATTGTACCAACTTGTTTCAACGTATTACGTACACACATACCTGCAGCTTTCTCATGGTTATTGGATAACGCGAATTTGTGCAGAGGCGTCGGTCATTTGGCTGTGTCAATCAGAGTAACACCACTCGTCTATGATTTTCGGGCAGAATACCTAGACGCTGAGAACTAAATACATACAATCGTCGATCACGATGAAGCATAACAGAGCTGCAGATGTTCACATAAGACCACAGACTAAAATGTAATATAGACATGAAATGACGTGGCAGCTCATATGATAAGACGAAATTCGCCGCTTATAGACTGTCCAAGGCTGTTAGAACCAGCCCCGCGTGTGTTTGGCTCCTGCATGTCAGTCAGGATTCCATTTGGTGTGTTTGCCGGCTAGAAAGGCAGTCGCCTTACGCTTGTGGGTGATATTAGGGACTGGGAAATTTCGCGAATTCAATGACCGGTAACATACACTGTAAAAAACTTCCTATAATGTTTAGGAAATAATTAACCTAACCGCAGTATGGGACAGTTATCATACTTCTGTCTTGTAAATATGCAAACTTTTACGCTTGATACAATATAAATATAGTAACTTTAGTATATATTTAACTGATTTTTTTTTTAAAAAAAGTTTAGAATTGCATCCACGGATGTCTGAAAAACAATTCTACCATACCTTCTTTCTTAGAGCTCCTATACGCACGTGTAGTAAATTAACAACCTATTTTTTTTTAGTGTAGAATGCATTGTACTGTGTATTCTAGTCTACAGGTCATTGAATTCGCGAAATTTTCCAGTGATATACGTGAATCGGGATAAAGTGAGCACACAAAAAACCCTGCTAAAGTTCTATTATCAGCCGATTCGTATCTTTCCGCGTGTAACGGCTAACGACGGAAAATATCTAACCTCTTTGAACAAGTCACGTGATGTTTGCGTGAGCAAGATATAATGTAGGCCTACAGTCAGTATGAACCGATACAGTTTGACAGTAAAAAGTTTATTAATTATATAAAATACAATTGTGTCGATTTTGGTTGATTTTGTTTCAGGATTGTTGAATTTAAATTGGATAGTACACGAAAATATATTGCGTGATTTCGCTGCCAACCATACAAGCACTAAGGTAACTATAGTTTATGTTGAATTGTATGCTGTAACAGGTAGTGATTTTTTTCAAAGGTTGAATTTTTAGATCTCATTTTATCCTGAACGACCTGTAGGCTTTTCCGCGATGTCGTTGGCGTGTGTGACTGAGACTCCTGTCCTACCGTCTATTTCACTTCTGTATTCATAAATATTCTGTGACAAGGCACCGAAACAAATCGTTGCACAATTATTTTCACTGAAATCACTGACTGTGCTGTTGAGAGGTGAGTGGGTAGTAGAGAGGAGAGAGGGTGTTTGTTGTTCTCGGCGCCAGGACAAACAAGCCGCGCTCCGCGGAGCATAAACACAGCGGACCAACCACGTGTTGACTATCTCGCGTGAGGCTCTGTTGACTCCGCCCACAAGTCGTACGTCACTCCGCAGCGTGGGAAAAACTCCTGATACCCCCCACCCCACACACACGAGGTTGATATCGTCTGCCAAACCCCGCCGATGTTAGCCCTCCATGTCTGGGCGGATTGACATCCCTACTGCTACGTCCGGTAGTTTTACGTTGATTTTGAAAAAAATATATATTTTAAAGCAATACAATATTCGAATTGCAGAGCACGTACATTGTTTTCTCGCACATTTGACACAATTTGTACCAATTTTTTTGGCTGCAATACAAGTCAGAGTTTTCCCGTTTTTTGCACCCAAAGTGTCGCCCACATTGTTATGAAAATAAGCGTAAATCAAGCCAAATATTCTGTGCATGAGCAGTGCTTTATTTTGCAAAACGCTTACATACATTGTGCACCGCACCATTGCGTTTAGTCTTTAGCTTTTCGAAGCGTTTTGCAAAAAAAAATGTTTTTTTAGTTTTTGTGTCAATTAAAAAAAAACTGCGTAGCACTGTCTTAAGGGCGCTGTCTACTGCAATTTTCATCACCATGTTTTTAGTTTATATTTATACCGGTTAACTTTTTTCTTGTCTTATATACAACATGTGGCCAAAATTTCCTCTTATGAAAATATTTTATTTTGCATAGTTTTTGCGTAATGGCTCGTTAAAGCAAACCTTGCATGTTTCCGTTTTAAGGCCGTCACCAAAACCAACTCACTTACCAAATTGAAACATTTCTCAGTCAATAACGATGTTGTAGGCTACAAATTCAGTTACGTTTCACCACAAAATAAAATAATTTTGTATTTTAAAAAATATTATATTTTTCAATTTTTAATTTTACGTTTCATCATTTTAATTTAAATGCAAACATTTTTTATTCGTTGTTTTTATGGGCGTGGCATTGTAGCCTACGACGTCTTTATCCACAGTGATTTTTTTTTCTTTTCATTCTGGTATGTCAGTTGGTTTTAGCGTAGTCCTTAAAACGGAAACATGTAAATTTCTACTTTATCAAGCTATTACAAGAAAACTATAATAGATAAAAAAATTTCATGAGAGTGAAATTTAGTCACATTTTGTGTCTAAAATAAGAAAAAAAAATTCTGGTACAAATTAAAACTAATAATATGGAGATGGAAATTGTACGCCTGGGTGAACATATTTTGCACGCTAGAGACCTAGGATATCTAAAGCATTAAGGACGAGACAACCCGCGTATCGCGCCTCTCTCTAGCCTCTATGTACAAGTCTCTGAACTGGCATGCAGTCTTCTCGCTGACAACAACCCTCTATGAGACATTCAGTGGTGATCCTTTCATTTATAATGTAATTATAATATAAGGATTTATCACTGGCTCGCAGCCGAAGGGTGAATTACGGATGAGATAGAGGAGAGGGGCGCAGACCCCTACTCTAAATTTATTTCCGTCCTTGTAAATTATAATTTATTCGTTACTTATTTTCTGTGAAAAACTCATCACGAGATATGGCCTCTGGGTTGTCAAAACGCAAAACCTAACAGAAAATTTATAGTTCAGGTTAAAGGATAAGGTCAACTGTCAAATTTATTAATTTGTAGGAATGGGTTTGACGTTCGTTATAAAAATTCTGGCCATGTTAAAGCCCAGAGTAAGACTCTGCGGGTTTTTTAAAGTAAGTATTGGTGGAATTGTATCGTGTAGAATTGTCCGGAGTAGAAAAAACTGACTAATTACCTTGGATAGTTTCAGACGTGGGTATCAGCACTTGTATACGATTGCTTGTGACACCAGAAATGCAGTCTGTACACATGCCACGCTCTAACGAAATTAAATTACCAGAAATTAAATTGTGAACAAGAATTATAATAAAATTACATAAATTTCAAGGTGGTGGGGCCATTCCAGCACGCTCAGTAGTTCGCAGTGCTTCGGTCTATACGAAATTATTCTAAAACTGCTGAACTTTTGTGACTGATGCCTGCTCGGCGATAGCAAATTTCGTTATATATGGTTACTCTCGTTGTAGGTTCTTCAGTAATCCTGTCAGATTAATTTTATCGCCGCGCTGCCGAACATGTCGGCGATATGAGTTCATGCCATCAATTTGCGTTTAGGTATGACATCTTGCTGCAGTGTATACAACACATACTTATACTTACACTAACTGTGCATGCGTAATATTTTTTTCCTAAATTTTTTGGGTACACTGAGAGTCAATCTCTACCCCGTTTTAAGGCCCCCGCCCTTTCCCCCCAATTAATTTTGTCAGAAACTTTCGCGGGCTCGGGCACAGTACAGTTCACCACAGATTCATTGCAGTCGATGCATGGTATTGGGAGGCATAGAACATGAACGAACAAACAAGAAGTTAGTATAATATTACGTCATAAAATGACAGGGTAGTTATCAAATGTCACATAGAGGCAAACCTTTGTCGACAAGACTGCACGCCAGTTCACAGACTTGAACCTAGGGGCTAGGCAGATACGTAACACGCGTGCTACAACGCCCTTAACGCTTCGGCACTTCTGTCAGTGTTGCCAGAACTGTCCGTTAGAGCTGCGCCACGCTGAAGAAAAATTACACAAAAGTACACACACCTTCACCACCACAAATATACGTATTAGTCGTCGAATATAAATGCCTTCCTTACACGAGAACGATTTTTAAAAATCACTTTATGTTGTTAAATTTATACAAATATTGCATAATCAAAATAGCAATCCTGAACATCAAATAATGTAATTTAATTAATGTTAAAAATCTTACTTTAAATATATACAAATGCAGCATAATTATTTCACAGTTGAAGCTACGAGAGAAATAACTAAATAATTACTTTTGGATTTGGAGATATATTGAAACTCTTGACAGAAACATTCTTCGATTGGGGGAGACTTATAAAATACACAAAAATTACACAAAGGCATCACTACACAAATACACACATTTTATGTAATTACACACACATTGGCAACGCTGACTTCTATAAGTCGAAGTCGTGAATTACGGGGCGACCAGGAGAAACAGACGTTGCCAAGTTGACGTCGGGCGTGATAATTCTCTTCCTTCGCTCTTATCGTCCGTCACTTCATCCCATCGCGAGGCAAGAGATGACTGGAAACTGCAGGTCCTTCGCACGAAACTCGATAACGGAATGCTCGCCAGAAGCAACTCCGATATATTTTTGGCAGGGCAGACAGTCACGGTGCCGGCCGTGAGGTTGCGCGCGTTTTTGAGAGTGGATTTGCCGAAGCAATTGAGTGGATGGAGGTTACAGGGATGGCCGATCCTATACTCACCGGCTAAACTCTGCCCGCCACTGCATTTTGAATGACTCGCCGAAAGCTGAACCATTTGCAATATATTATAAAATTATTTGCTCTGACAATACAAATATCAATATAATATTTTAATATTTGGCAACGCTTCTTTCCTAAGTGTTGTGGAGACAACGTTAGAACTTGAAGATGATAATGAACTGAGAATACACTGGTAATAAATGTTTTGTAGACTAACTCTGTGTTATAATACTATTAAGAAATTACGCAAATGTTGGGATCATGAAAAAAAGTAGTCAATGTGGCCAGCGAAATGATTTGGTCGAAAATTTCGCCATAGTTCCGAGAAGGTTGGCCACCCCTGTTGGAGGTTAGGCACCCTTTCGTAATGTCGTTATCGCTAGCGTCCCAGAAAGCTCGCGAGCTTATAAAAGACCTCCCTCTTCCATCAGCACATCCCTCACATCTCCTCCTCTCCACCCTTGCAGACTACACGGCACGTACTAGCGGTCCTGATGGAAGCGACTGGAGAGGGGTAATCACCCCTCCATCCTTTCAAACTCCCCACCCTCCTCGTACATCAACGTCCATACCAGAGCTGTCATTTTATTTATCGCTGCTCGTATGGCTACATACATCAACACTCCCGTCTAGAGCGACAGACCAGTAAACTAGACGCTGTTTGGAACATTTGAATTTTTTTTTTTTGTAGAGACCGGGATATTTCGCGAGATAATTTTTCTTCTGCGTTAACTGCAATCACACGCATATTTATGTAAGCTAGTATTAGGTATCGGAAATATTAGTATTTTTCATTTTCAAACACGCTAGAATTCAAGTCAATGTAGTGGGGCCGCGGTGGCCGAATGGTCAGACCACCAAGGCGATCCAGTTTCGATTCCCGGCGGGGTAGGTCCCCGGTGTTTCGCATGTGGGAATAGTGCCGGGCGATGCCGCTGGTCGGCGTGTTTTCTCGGGGATCTCCCGTTTCCCCCGCCCTTTCATTCCGGTACTGATCCATACTCACCTCATGTCACACCTCGCCAGCGCTAAAGACCTCAATGTTAAGCGCTGACCAATATCTCTCTCTCTCTCAAGCAAATGTAAGTTCGTGTCAAATTCACAAATATAGCTCGAAACTAATTCGGCACCTTGTGTAGACGCTGGACCAATGATACAGAATCAGTTAACTGCAGATCAAATCATGTGGTATCACTGTGTTAGTGAGCAGCCAATGAGCAGCTGCTGCTTGAGTATACATATATTCTTGGACGCTAGCCTACAGCTCAGTGGACGCTCGAATGTTTCCGGTCTCTGCTAATAACCAACATGCCAGAAAACAAACAGCGATGATCTTGTCACCACACTTGTACAGCAAGTGATTTTTCTGAAAATAGTTTTGGCATCAACTTTTTTCAATGCGCACCTGCAGCTCTACTTCGTGTTAATTATTGGAAGTATTTAATTCTCAGAATTCAAGGATTCTACGCATTAATCACAGACGTGTGGTGTCTCAGTAAATTTATTCTGATTGGCACAGTTAAATATGCAACATCTCAGCACAAATTCATGCTATCCAGTTACCACAAAGCTAAGCTGTGGATGTGTACGTAAGAAACTGAAACAAGTTGGCACAAGATCCTTCCTTTCGCCAAAAAAAAAAAAAAAAAAAACCGTCGCTATACGCATCTGGTATGGAACTTGCTACTCAAAGGGGAGGCAGACCATTGAATAGAGAACTGAGAATCGAGGATATATTAAACAATAAATAGAGTCTAGCCTTCAAGTATTTGAACCCGTGAAAAAGTGTAGATCTCAATTGAAGAATTCAGCTTTTATTTATCTACCACACCCTTGGGCCCCGCCTACTGGGATCGCGCAGAGGAGTGCAGACATTCAACAATCCTGATTTTATTCAGAAACCATTCCACATATTGTCACGCTGTTAGGCTGCGCCAAGAATGACCCTTACGCTACATAGACTTATCTATTTACCGCACACCATAGTTCTTTCCACACAAAGTGAGCACTAAAAATTTAACCGTTGAAAAATATCACTAGCCGTTACTGCATGTAATTCAACATTAACTATAGCTAATATCTTTGAATGTTTGTCATTAACGACAGTTGCCTTAGAGCTTTTATGGTTGGCAGCGAAGTTACGCAATATAGTTCCACCCATTTCCCTATTTAGTATAACAATACTGACACAAAATCAGCCAAAATTGACATAAGAGTATTTTATATAATTAACAAACATTTTTAAATCAAACTATATAGGTTTTTACCGACTGCACAATTTATCTAACGCGCGCAAACATCAATGGACGACTTAAAAAGAGGCGGAGCTTCAGTCAGGCGTGGGAAACAATTCCTATCTCCATGGATACCGCAGTCGAACATAACCTTCATTTAGCTGTTTGGCTTCACATGTCCCGGATGAGATGTGCTTCAAGAAAATTGATTATTTGTTTGGAATTTGCCGTTTTTTCAGGTAAACATTAATCTTATATGTTTGCGTATCTTAACCATGAAATTGAAACTAATATTTTGTACCCTTGCGTGCAAATCTATGAATGCGCAACATTTCTGCTTTCTGCAATTACCAACCAACAAATCAGCATGTTTGTATACAAGCTTTGTTTCCCCTCAGTACTTTTCCCCTGCGGTGACGTCAGGGGGCGTGTACTTCAAGTCGTCCATTGACGTGTCCAGAGAGGTTAGACATTTCACGTCGTTAACTGTTACGAGCGGAAAGATACTAATTGGCTGAAAATAGAACATTAGCAGGTTTTCCTTGAGTGCTCACTTTATCCCGAACCGCCTTTATGTTTATTTTTAACAAATATTTTTTTTTAGTACGAAAACGGCTGATTTAGGACTTTTCACAGCGATATTTATGTAAGAGTATTGAAATCGCTGAATAAAATAGGCCTGCAGAGCGAACCTTTCGTAGCGTACGACATAAAGATAGTGTTGTCGCTGAAAGTACCATAGTAAAAACGGTACGGCGTGGACCTTGCACACTAGTTCAGTGCTTGGATCTTGCGAAAGGCATTTGATGCGCGCTTCAAGGTCGCTCTTTTAGCTCCGTCACTTCAGAACCTCTAAGGCGCTGGTAGGTGGCGCCCTTTAAGGTCACAGCTTGACATTACTTATAAAAATGTTTACGGCGAAAATACTAGGCCTACTACCAACTTAATGCTCCAAACATTAAACGCGATATTGTTCTTGACGCCTCCACCATTATCGACCGTATTGCAGCCCTCGACAACTTCTCTTACCACCTCTGCCTATCAAGCTTTCAGTAATATTCTTCTCTGTGTTTAGAGTATTTTTCTTTCATAGTTTGTGATTACGTGGCAACGCAAATGTGATAAAACAAGGAAATAATCTTAAAATAATTTCCTCATAATTTTAAAACACGTTTATAAACACTTTCACAATAAGCATTGGGTCTAAACATTTCCAAACATTGTTTAAATAAATTATCCTATATAAGCCAAAATAATTTTTGAATTTATACCAACAACATGATTTTTTTTTTCGATCCGACATTTCGTTTACTTTTAACAAAAAATTTATTTGCATTTTATCTCAAAATTTTAAAATAAAACTACTTACGAACCACGTAATTAGTATCCGTAAAACTTAATTAACGTCTAGCGTTGCCTCTAAAATATTATGCGACGCGTATTAACATGGAAATATAGTTCTGTTTAAATGGTTGCAAAATGTAAAAATTCAATTGTTGCTTATCACTCTTAATAGAGTTCGGAAACTTTGCTGCATAAATTTTACAAGCATCTTTAAATTACTACTGCTTGGCAATCATCACAAAATAATAAAATATAGGTTACTGAAGAAATAGAGAATATTTTTAATTATTTAACGCTCATCGCAAAACAAATGCTTTTAGCGCTGGGGAGGGGGATACTACGTGATTAATTACCAACGACAGAATATAAGAGTGAAGGAAGCTGGAGAGCTCCGAGAAAACCCGCCGCTCACTTGCAACATCATTCACGTCTTCCACGTCTTCCACATGCAAAAATTGGGAGCGATTCCACCGGGAATCGAACCCGGATCGCCGTGGTGAGAGGAAAATGATCTGACCTCTGCACTACCGTGAACTACTGGAACTAGAAGTTCTGACATTTTTTAATTATTTTTTTTTAACTCGCTTGCTTGTATGTCTGTTCGGTACACATTTTTATGGCAATTTTAAACTAACTTATGATGAGTTTGAAATTTTAAACATAGCTCAGAACTGGGTGACAATGCAATATAAGAAGAAAAAACTGTGAAATATTTATTTAAATCAAGATAATTCGCAGACCACGTTCTGAAAACGGACTAAAAATACATAATAATATCTCCTAGCGTACAGAGACACAACCCCACACATATTCCTAGCCCCGTGCAAAATGTCCTGGAAATTTGTGTTTGTGAATTGTAATAGCTGTGAAAGTACTTGTGAGATTTAAAAAGGACAGCTTAGGGCGCTCGCAATAGATAATAGTAAGAAGTGTAGAGAACTCACACAGCAGCACATATCATTTGCCGTGCAATAAAATCGATACTGATTTAACCTAAACTATTCATGCATCATTTACTCTAATCATTCACCCAACGTTTTTCGTTTCGAATCTTACAAGTCACAGCTATTAAAAATCCGCAATCACAAATTTTCAGGACAATCTGTGTGGATTAGGAATCTGTATAGGAGAGAAGAAATCTTTGTATGTATGTATGTATGTATGTATGTATGTATGTATGTATGTATGTTTGTATGTATGTATGTATGTATGTATGTGTGTATGTATGTATATATACATATATATATATATATATATATATATATATATATATATATATCACATACACACAAGCTTCGCTTACGTTGATGTCCTTAAATAACTGGCAAGGTTCATTAAAATTAATTTAAGGCCTCGATCTTTAGCTTAGCTGTGATTTCAAATATATATATATAAAAACGAAAATTAATACATATATAAAAAATTCATTCTGGCAGTTTTAACAATTACATATCATGGTTTGTATCTGAAATTTTATGTTGCTATACACGAAACAGATTTGTATATTTTTGCCCCGGAAATAGCACATATTTTGTTGTCAAAATAAGCAAAAACGAGGCAAAATAATTTTTTTGCTACCAAACGGTACATTAATTAAAAAAACGCTCTGAGAAAATTTTGTATCATGTGACTCTACACAGTCAAATTTTTTCAAAGTAATTGGTGAAAAAATATTCAAGTTATTTGCAATTGTTTGAAATAAATGAAATATCATAGCCGCGGCTTTGTTCGCGTATAATTCGTCCCTGGAAAAGACGCCACATGTGAACCACTTAGAAAGTTGACGTAGAACTTCTCGGTTCCTCAGCGTCGCACTTGTGTTGACACCTTCCAAGTCGACCTTCTTTATGTTCCTGGCGCCTGTGGCCCTCCGATCGCAGCGTCGTCTATTTGAGTTATCGGGGAATATATATCGCGAAAATATTCTCCGTGTTCACATATCTGTGTGTACCAAATATCCTGGTGCGGGAATCCGATGGTAGACCGATACAAACTTTCATCCCTTATTTCACTCTCTTCAAGCTTAAGTTTCGCGATAAAGAGTAGCCCATGTCCTTCTCCAAGGTCCAATCTGTCTCTATACCAATTTTCATAAAAATTGGTTCAGTGGTTTAGGCGTGAAAGCGTAACAAATAAACTCACATGTATGTATTGTTTTGGTTTAATTAATAATTAGTAAATAGTAATTAGTAAATTAATAATAATAAATTGTAATTTGTAAATTAGTAATTAGTTATAGTATAATTTTCATACAAAACATTCATCACCTATTTCATCTCCTTAAAGTTTTATTTTCGCGATAAATAGAAGCCCATGTCTTTCTCCAAGGTCCAGTCTATCTCTATACCAAATTTCATCAAAATTGGTTTAACGGTTTAGGCGTGAAAGCGTACCAACCAAACAAACTCACGTTCACATTTATGATTTTAGTAAGGATATATATATATATATATATAAACACACACACCTATAATTAAGTGTTCCCTCACCTACAGTACATTCCGCTATGAACGACAGCCCAAGCCGCTGAACCTAGAGACACGTAATGTTGATGGCGGCTTCCCCTTACCTCGTCTTAGGCACCCATTACGAAGTGAATTTTCGAAATTCGATAATTAAAGGAGTAAAAAAGGATGAAATGTGTATTCGACGAATTCTAGATGTCTCATTAATCTGGTGAGCAATCGTTGTTTTTTTATGCTTCAAAACATTGCGTAAACAAATTTATATTCCCTACATTCGAGAACTAAAGGGGTGAAAATCTGTAAATTGTGATTTCTCTAAATCAGTTGAGATACCAAGGAGAATTTTGCTTCTGAATGATGCTTATTTAAATACGTGTAAAGCAGTTTTAAGATTTTCTGACTTCTACATACATAGATCGAGGATAAAAATATGTGTTTTCAATTAATCCTCGAGTTCTCTTAAACCAGTTGAGGTATAGGGGAGTGGAAACCACCCTGATACCTCAAATGGTACGTATCGTACAGTGTGTGTTCAACTGATCCGTTAGTTATTTTGTACTTCGTGGTCCGTTTTAAAAACGCGGCATGTAAAATTGTAATATTTAAATCATTGTTTCCTTTAAGAGACCACTGACTGCAACATCATTATGCAATAAAGCAATGACTGCTATAGGTACCGCGTAAAACCAGACACATCACGAGGCAAGTCGCGTATTTGGTTCATATTTGATTACATTTTAAATAAAGTGTGCACTCTAAAACACTTCCTTTGCCACTGCACAAGTTTTGATGGAGGAAATTACATTATTAATTTTTATTACAAATCACTGCAAAGTAGTTTCTTAAAAGAAATATTTTTATTTGTAGGATACAGTAATGGAAAATTTAAGAGAAATCATAATGGAAATGTTTATATCCTTTTTTTAAAGACAAATATTCGGTCAAAAATATTTTATTTGCAGCAAAGAAGATAAGTTAGTTATGTAATAAAACGTTTTGAGGAAAATATTTAGCAACTACAAATATATGATTTACATTTTTATCCTCTGCGAAGTAAGGATTCTTTACCACAAATTCAAGAGTCTCAAACAAATTAACTTGTCTGCTCTAATGAAAATGTTTTACAGTGTATTTAATATACGATCATAATAGGACATTGTACGGAAAATTGTCTATTGTATCCGGATTTATTTTAAGACTGACAAAATTTGATCCTCGGTGTCGAATAGAAAAATATTGTTTTAATTTAAAGGGTACAAAATCTGAAGTTCACACGACTATATTATTCCTGTGACACTATATTAAAATTGGTGAAATAATACCCTTAAATTTTATTTAATTCGTAATTAAAGCTCAGTCATGAAATTTGTTACTTCGAAAAAAAAAATAATGGAATGCATTTTAAGCATTTTCAAACCACGCACTTGAATTTTATTTTACTCGTAATTGAAGCACAACTATATTATTTGTTACTTCGAAAAAAAAAAAAAAAATAGCTGAATGCGTTTTTAAATATGGTCGATATTGTTATATGCGATAAGGATGTAAGCATATATTTATTTTCAGTAGTTTATAATTCCGTGTCTGAAAATAGAGATAACGCTATTGAGGTGGTCGTAATATGAAACCAAATTTTTTCGACATATACAAAAATACCTACCATGTTCAGTAGGCGGAAATATGCCGTTATTAAAAGGATAAAATTAACAAATTATGAGCAGGTTTTTAAAATGTTTTATTAGCTATAAGAAAGACTTCAGTTAGCTACGAAGTCACCAAACTGTTACACAAAATTTTCGTTTTTATAATTAAATATTTATATAATTAATGCTATGGGGTAGCGATGGCTAATCACTAGGCAGACAAAGCACTCAAACTATTTAAAAAGTTCTATGTAATGTTTAACAGTAATTTTCACGTCATTAAAATAACGCAGCGAGATGGAAGTAGTTTCAGGGGTGTGACAGAATAGCCGAAGAGAGTCAAGCAAGAAAAAAAAAAAAAGAAAAGAAAACTTTTATTAGGTTTTCGAGCTACACACAAACGCCTGTCGCTTGTAAATGCAGACAATTTCCCTCCGTTTGCAGAAAACGGTTTTGACCTAATGGGATAAAAATCGCAAGGCAGCAGAATGCGGTCTCTTTTTTGAACATTTAAAGCAATTTCCACCCAAATACTAGCAGCTACGGTAAAACTCCAAACTAACTGAAAAGCGTATAATCCAACTTCTTAGCAACCAAAAGAAAGTTACTTCCTTTGATTTAACAGACGTAATATAAGTTGATAGACGAATATACTGCCTCTTTTTTGTTCTGGCAAAGCTCATAATATAAAGAGGTTTTCAAGTATCTAATATGCAGTAACTTTATTTTACAGTCGGGAAGATTCTTTTGTGTTGTAAAATCTTAAGAACCAATTATAATATATTCATCTTAATTATAATCTAAACGAAAAAGTGGAAAGAGGTACAAAGCCCACTTAGTAATTACTGAATTTCATCACCCTCTGAAGTTACTTACATTAAAATATAGTACAATGACTGCACAGTTACAACATAAAAATAACCATATTTCTATTATTGTAGGATACATCGAGTGTGAAATTTAACGACCAGTTATTAAAGTGAAATCTTTTGGTGATATTCGGTGAAATTACCTATCTGCGTACCGCATTATTTTCTGAGAATAAACCGTCTGCGAAACATAGGGGCGTTTATGCGTCTGTCAATATTGTATGTAGTCTTATTTTAAATCTACTATGAATAAGGTGATTATCATAATGCCATTAAAAATTAAAAATTACGTAATAGTATCATTTTAAATGTTTCACACACGTACACGCATACGCACACACACACACACACACACACACACAACGAACCAAGAAAAGTTGTTGTTGGTCTTTGGTTTTTTGTGCCTGCGTGTTCGTTTGTTTTGATTCAATTTCTTGTTTAGTTGTTTTTCACTCACTGACTGAATTCCTTGAGGAATTGCATATGTTTTGCTTTGTTTGCAAATTGCCACAAAGTAATTTTGGTTACTTACTAGTCTTTGTCTGCTCGTATTCTCGGGTTATCTGTGAGACACTACCTGATACAATATTGCTATGCCCAAAATAATTATTTGATTTATGACTTGTCCCTATCGTAAGAATTGAAAGAACTAAATCCTAAATAATTGTGGATTTCGAGCTACGAATCCAAAAATTCTTTCTGCGGCAGCACGATTAGCCTCTTAGCTACTACACAAGATGGAATCAGATACACATGACACAAATTTTAAATTGTATTTTTCGTTTATTATGAACATTTTAATAACTTGATGAAGGTTTAAATTTTATACATCTATTACGAATGAATTTCCATACAAATAACGTTTTACAGAAACCCTTATTTAATCAACATAATATGTATTATTGTCATGTTGACCCAGCTCTTCTCATTCCAACTGGGCGTCATTCCATGCACGTCATCTTCCCGGGGCAAGCAGATGCCTACTGGTGCCCAAACATAAGTTAGTGTCCGAGGTTCGATACCCTGACCGTCAAGTACCATCCATAAACGATGTTTGGACGTATGTAACTGGAACTGAGATATTCAAGGACAAATTATACTGTGTGTTTCTAACCTTGCATAAACAGTTTTTTGGGCTCTTTTATCCTTAAAATTCTTGTTCTGTTTCTAGGACATACAGTGGAGCCTCTTCTTCTACTTGAGATATCTCACAAGAAATTACTTTGTAGGTTGTTCCCTTTTGCATAACTACGTTCATTTCGAAAAGGTAGAATTTTTATACCGAACCTTAGGAAAGAGTTAAGATATTCCCCGTAGAGTTTCCTCGACATGGACGTATTTTCTAATTTATGCTCGGCCCACTCTGATCTGGTCCCTTGGACAGGAGCCGTGCAAGGACTGGAAGGGAACGCTATAAATTCAGGGTCTACGTATTCCCCAGGGGAACACACACACACACAGCAAACCATGAGCTACCCCATCCCCTTACTGCTCCCTGGGCCTAACTGACCGTTCTACGGCCGCACCTCCGGTAAATCCTCCTGTCTGGTCGGAGTCCTGAGGGGAATGGGGGGATAGGTTAACGTGGGGAACAGCCGCCGGGCCAATCCAACCCCGTACCTCGAACAGGACAATCAGGAGGATTTGTGGAAGGGAAGGTAGGATCCGTTTCCAACAAGACACGATCGGTCCGGATGTACCTCGTCGCGGTGTGCGAGGGAAATGTTGGAGGGGTTGGCGGGTGTGGAGGCAAGGAGGATCTGTGCGTGTCGAATCCTATAGGTATAGGGAAAATAAAATGTAGGGGGTAGGGTAGAAGGCACTTGAGCAATGTCGCGCTAATCTTCTGGTGCTCCGCGCACTGGGAGTTATTTCTTCGTCCGATACCACCTCTTCTCGTTAAGTTTCCACTGTACCCCTGGTGTACAAATTGAATCGGAAGTTGCAAAAAAAAAGACACATGTCACAAAAATCAATCTTTTCAGGGGAGACAAAAAACTGATTAGCAGGAACAAATTAAAAAAATATTCAGTACAGATTTTTATACGATACTAATTCACTGCTGCCAACAAAATGACAATCTTATATCAAATATATTTAAGAATAGAATAAAATTTACGTTGTGTACATATGTCCTTTCAGCAAAGTGTGGGCTACATAAACACCCTTTCTGCAATATTGTCTTTGTTTTGGAGCAGTGTTCAATGGAATACATCAAACAATAACATCTACATGTCGTAACTTTAGCACAGATTTCGTCTTCAGAACTCGGTATTTTACAAAGAAAAGCATACAGTATGAAATAGAGAGGACTTATATTGATACGCAGGCTTGCCGTGTTAATAAATCATCAATATATCCACGAACATTCCCTACTTTGCCAAAAGTACACGTGTTCGTCACGTGCACATTCTGCATCTTTTCCATCTCACATGGCATCAAATCTTCAAGAAATATTAATCTTGTGTATGTCCTTTCTGCATAGTTTGATGTAACTACAATTAATATATTTTTTAAAGTCTTAGCCTGGAAATTAATTTTATTTTACGTGTGCCCTTTCTTGAACTTCTAATTCAGTTCTTGGTTTTTAATTCGTAATATTTGTTTTAGAGTATAAACAAAAATGTTTGCTTGTATAACCAGTTTTATGTAGGGTAAAGATAACCTACTTTGTAATGCTAAGGCTTCGAACTTCAGTAACAGAAGTAATATTAAACGTTGTAATTGTTATCTTAAATTTGATACATTGATCAGTTATTGCCGAAACTACACATGCCTGCTCTGTGTTGGTAACCTAGAGAACTATGAGTACAGAGCCTTCCTAATTATGTAAAGCCCGCAAAGTTATTTATCACGATATTAAGATGTATCACGGAGTATGATCAGATAACCTTATATTTTCTGTAACATTTCTGTGTTAAATTTGCATTACTTGTAAAATGTGTATACAGTGTGGGAAGAAAATTTGTATACTTAATGATTTCTCTCACTGTTTACGAATTACATTTAACTAGTAATGTAAATTTAGCGCGAAAATGGTAAAGAATATAGACATAAAATGGGCTGTACAAGAAACCGTGTTTGATTAATACACATTTGTGATGTTAGTAAATTCCTGATGTTAAATTGAATTCTACACCGAAGTCACTGAGAAAAACTATTCATCCAACTGTAAACACTGAATACTTACTTATTGCTGTGAACTCTACCTTTTTATGAGTCAACTAACTTGCGAATCCGTCACTCGTTGCACTTATTCCAGATTGAATCATTGTCAATAAGTATACAATGACTCGCCACCATTTTGTTTTCGTAAAGCGTACGGATTATTATTTCAGTAAAAATGGAACGCTGTACATTGTAATCAGTTTTTAATCCAATCAATAATTTCACTTTAAAACAATGTCTATGTGAATCAGGATAAAGTGAATACTTTTGGAACCCTTGTTACCTTCTTCTTTTCAGTTAATTTATAGTTTTCACCTACATTTAACGTAAAAAAGTAGCCTTGAAACAATTTGTATGTATAGTTTGTATTGTACTCAAAAGTTAGCATCTGAAAAAATTATAAATTATTTATATAAATATAATTATTTTAAACAACATTGTCATCGAATGTGCTCACTGTATCGGGAACAATACCTAAGGCATTTTATCAGTTAAAGAATGTGCAATTCATTCGAATGTCAGTTTTCACACTTACAAGACTCGTACTTGGTAGGCAAGTAATTTAAGTTGAGCTATACATATATAGGTATTCGCCCTGGTCTTGTCACCCCACGGCTCTGTAGGCGGAGAGCGAGGTGGTCAGGGAGAGATAGAGAGAGGCAGGAGGAGCCGCAGATAAACACACGTCTGTACCAGGAAGCTGGAGTATCTACACAGGTACGGCAGGCCTGGAGAGCCTCTCTTACAAAGCTCCAGAGCCCACGGCATTACCTTGCCTGCCAAGACGGCCGCAGATAGCGACGCCCCAGCCCCCGGCATTTAGACGACGCACTAAACACGTCCTCTAAGTTTAATTATACTAGAGGTTAGGAACTTCAGTGTTATTTGTTTGGCAAGGAACCATTTCCCCGCTAGTCCT
Source organism: Medauroidea extradentata (assembly GCA_003012365.1). Lineage (NCBI taxonomy): Eukaryota > Metazoa > Arthropoda > Insecta > Phasmatodea > Phasmatidae > Medauroidea > Medauroidea extradentata. The sequence goes on from PNEQ01051414.1 coordinate 38,284, forward strand.
CCTACTGAAATCAGCCGTTTTCATTTCCTGTTTAAAATTAAATTTTCCACTGACCGAGCGTGAATGTGATTAATTTTGCTAACATAATGAAATTTCTGGAATGGCTTTGTTTTATGAGTGAAAGAACTTGAATGAAGTGACTTTTCTCTTTTTGTAGCCTGGCTATTACCATTTAGCATTCCATTAACCTAATACTCCAGCGTTAAGTAGCTACGAAAAATTTTCCTTGCCAAACACGACCAAGATACTTCGTTTTCTTACGAACCTGTAGGAGAATTGGCATTGCATCAATCTGCCTGATGTGTTTACGAATATTATCCTGAGTTCTGCTTGCTTCCTTTCTAGAGACCAGTTCATGTTCCTGTATCTCTAACAATAGCTTCCGACTCTGATGACTTCATTACTTACCCAATTATCCGCATAACTGCTACATATGATTTTCCTTGCTTACTTGCTAAATAATAATAATAGCGAAAGGACAGGGTATACCACCCCGACAGCAGACTTCTGATTGTACGCACGTTGGCGTCTTGCCTAACCTTATGCTCGATTTTGCTAGGATAGCTTATAATAGAAAAAATGTATTTTAGAGGGGGTGAGGTAGGTTCCCATTATAAGTTAGTGTAATTAAGTACATGTCAGTGAAAGTGCAGATAAGCATAAGTTAGAGGGCGAGATTAGAGTAAGTTAGAGTAGTAGGTTTGCTTGAGATAGGTTAGATTTAGGTTGGATTAGGTTATGTTAGTACATGTTAATGCAGTTAAGTGCAATTTATTGTGCAAGTTTGTGTACGTTCAGGTTAAGGCTACGTTGAGCTAGGTTAGCTTTTGTTTAGGTAAGGGGATGTTGAGATGGGGTCGGGCAGGTTCTGTTGGTGGTAGGATAGAACAGGGTAAGTTAGTGTGGGTTACTGTAGTTAAGGCAAGGAAGATTATGCTATGGTATGTTGTGCTACTCGCTTTTATTAAAATATGTTATTTTTGTTTAGTTTAGATTATGGTTACTTTAGTTAAGGTTAGAGTTGATTAGCAAATGTTTTTTTAGGTTTATTTACTTGAGGTAAGATTTAGATAAGTTCTTGTAAGGTAAATAAGTGTAAGGTAGGTTAGCGTGAGTTCAAGTTATGCTAGGATAGGTTTGTGGAAGTTATTTCAGGCTAGTGCAAGATAGTACAGATTAGTGCAGGTTAGTGCAAGTTAGTGCAACTTGGTGCAAGTTTGTGCAACTTAGTGCAGGTTAGTGCAAGTTAGTGCAGGTTAGTGCAAGTTAGTGCAGGTTAGTGCAAGTTAGTGCAGGTTAGTGCAAGTTAGTGCAGGTTAGTGCAAGTTAGAGCAGGTTAGTGCAAGTTAGAGTAGGATAAAATAAAATAGTTTAGATTAATTCGGGTAAGTTATGTGTATGTTAGGTTAGGTAGATTGTGTTAGGTCAGGTTGGGTGAGGTATGGTTTGGTTGGGTTATGTTTTGGTTAGGGCGGGTTGGTTGAAGTGAGGTTGTGTTAGGTTGTGTTAAGTTAGGTTGGAGTATGTTCGGTTAGGTTGTGCTACGTAATGTACAGTCGGTTAGGTTAAATCAATTTTTTTTAGTTTAGATTGTGTTATGAAGAGTTAAGTAAAGGCTATGGGATATTATGATTGTCAGGTATGGTTTGGTTAGGGTAATTTAGACAATGTTAATAAAAGTTAATTATTTTTGGATAGGGTAGATTATGTAGTGAATTTGAGCTTATGTACGGGCAGAGTGGGCTTGTGTAGGTTATGTTGGGTTAGGTTAGTTGGAGTAGGTTTTGTTGGGGTACGTTTTTTTGGAGTAGGTTATGTTGAGGTAGGTTATGTTGGGTTAGGTTAGTTGGAGTAGGTTTTGTTGGGGTACGTTTTTTTGGAGTAGGTTATGTTGAGGTAGGTTATGTTGGGGTAAGTTATTTTGAGGTAGGTTTCGAGGTTCGGGAAGCGAAAGGTATACTATATTGGTACAGGTTAGGTTGGTGTAGGTTAGGTTGGTGAAGGTTAGGTTGGAGTAGGTTATGTTAGGTTGGATAAGGTTGCATTAGATTACATTTTTTGGTTCGGGTTGGGTAAAATCATGTTGAGTAAAACTAGGTTAAGTTGGACTAGGTCGTTTTAGGTCAGGTTGTGTGAGGTATAGATTGTTAGAATTTGGTTAGACTGATTTGGATTGGGTTAGTTAGGTTTTGGTTAGGTGGGGTTGGGTTAGGTGATGTTTGGTTGTATTAGGTTGGTTTTTAAGTTACGTTATATTAGTTTTGGTTAATTTAGGTTGGTTGGATTAGGTCTGGTTGAGTTAGGTTGGGTTATGTAAGGTAGGGTCGGTTAGGTTAAATCAGTTTGGGGTAGGTTAGATTGTGTTAGGACAGGTTAAGTAAAGGATAGTAAGGTAATGGAATATTATGTTAGGTAGGGTTTAGTTAGGGTAGTTTAGATCACATTGGTTTAAGTCAGATATGTTTGGATTCGGAAGCTTAAGTAGTTTGTGGGAGATTAGGTTAGGATAGATTAGGCTTGTGTAGGCTATGTTGGGGGTAATTTATTCTGGAGTAGGTTTTGTAGTTCGGGGAGCTTACTAGATTGGTTCTGTAATTTAAGATGATGTTGCGGTAGATAATGTCGAGGTAGGTTATGTTGGGGTAGGTTATGTTGGGGTAGGTTATGTTGGGGTAGGTTATGTTGGGGTAGGTTATGTTGGGGTAGGTTATGTTGGGGTAGGTTATGTTGGGGTAGGTTATGTTGGGGTAGGTTATGTTGGGGTAGGTTATGTTGGGGTAGGTTATGTTGGGGTAGGTTATGT
>PNEQ01051416.1:0-13194 GCA_003012365.1 Medauroidea extradentata
TTCCTGGCATATATACTGTATAGTGGCGTAGCGTGGCTGTGCTCCAAGGCGTGCGGTATTAGCAGCGACTATACGCTTTGAGCAGTTGTGTTGTTGCAGAGACCAAGGTGTATATATTATAAGTACCTTGCCTCTTGTACGCTACTGGCTGTGGAGTGTTCCTGGCATATATACTGTATAGTGGCGTAGCGTGGCTGTGTTCCAAGGTGTGCGGTATTAGCAGCGACTATACGCTTTGAGCAGTTGTGTTGTTGCAGAGACCAAGGTGTATATATTATAAGTACCTTGCCTCTTGTACGCTACTGGCTGTGGAGTGTTCCTGACCATACAAGTCAAATGGTCCCTCAGACAACTCAGTGTTGCGTATAATTAGAGAAGGTGATTTATCGCGGGAAAAGTTGATTGTTTGCTAGGCTTTAATGTAATGTATTCATTCCTGACGCTTTTATTTCGTTACTGGCGAGTCCCTATTTGACTGGGCCAATTGTAATTCTTGTGTGCTACTACTGGACGTCTGTGATTCGTCTGTGAACAACTAGACTGAGCTACATAACCGCCGGCCAATAATACATGACGCAGGACGCTACACTGATTTGCATAATACGCTGGCAGAAAACATTCTCGCTATTTTTCACAGTCTCAACGTATAGTCATTGCTGGGCACCGCACACCTTGGAACATTCCACGTGACGCCACTGCTCACAACCCTTGTTGCCTGCGCCACACGAGCGTCACTGCTCGCAGAGAACACCACGTGATGGATGACTGCTCGTGTTGTCCCAAGATCATGCCCAGGAAATAAAAAATATATATAAAAAAGGGAAGGAAAACAGTTACGACTTCCTCTTCGACGGAGCCCTATCTCGTGTTCGCGATCTGAGAGCGGAAAGGAGACGAAGAAAAAACGGCAAACAAACAGAGGAAAGGCACAAAAAAAAAAGGTAGGAAATTCATCCACCGCGCTGCCTGAAATATTTCTCTTGTACCTCCCTTCGTTCAGTTGAAGAATAAATCCCTCCCCTTTGCGCTGTCTGCCAACTCTCCGCGCATAATTATTTCTGCAGGGGAAAATTTTCGCAGAAGAGATGACGAGGAAAAAGTGAATTCCACTTGTACAGTACGGACCAATTTCCTCCAGCATAATAATCACATTTTAATAAGCTAATTTCTTACAGATTAATCTGCTTCCACCAAGGTAATGCCGTTCTTATTATTATTATTTCATCTTCCCCAAGCGGTTACATTTAAACAGATACCAAAACAACGGTAAACATGTTTCAAAGGTAGCACATCCTATACAACTCAATGGTTTTAATACGGCAATACATTTTTAATGTTTACGAAAAACCTGTTTACAGCCACTCGCGAAAATAGCAAACAGCTTGTAGCACTTCACAAAATATAATCGCATTTTTTTTCTTCCTGTGTATCGAAGCGTTTTTATATAAACAGTTCACAGTAAATTACCATATTTCAACAACGTATTAATGTAAATATTGTCCTGCAGTTAGAAAACTCTGTGCACTCATTTGACCACTCCCAAAAATTAATGCCTGAAGAATACAATAAATTTACCAACAGTTAATAATCGTTAAAACGCCTTCAAAGTCACGATCCTTCGTTTCTAATGTTTTCGTGGTAATTATTTTTTTAAGCCTAAACAGGAGCAGAAATAAAAAAAAACTTTTGGGTAGTTTTGCTTAAAATTGTTTTCACCATGTTGGATATTTATGATAGTATGTATTATAGTTCTAGCTAATTATGCACGTAACTAAATTTTTGGTGAATTATTAGTCGAAACCATAATATTTCTTGTCTTGAAAAAATTACCTATCCCGGAAAAACCCATTTTAAAACACAACTGCAAACATATTTATGATATTTGCTCTAGTTTAAGCTTTAAAAAAAATTATTATTGCACATACAATAGAAACATGGTAACATGGCCATAAAAAATACACTGGACATTTTGATGGCATTACAGAGGAATACCCAGGAGGTGAACACGTCCGTGTCACACAACAAGCAACACAGGTGCGTACTGCAGGTTGTCTACACGCAAGAATGGCAGGCGCCGTCTACAAGTTTTATCAGGCCAGTTCACCCATCCAGCAAACCTACCGGAGGAAATAAACCCACCAGAGAGAACCAATTAACTGAATTCCTTACAACCTACACGAACAACACTCATCAGTGATTGTAACGGCCCCATGCTAATTACGTCAGCGTTTTTTTTGTTCTAATCATGCCTACGAACATTTTTGAAACAGCTAATTTTTTTATAAGGACCCCTCTGTAAGTAGCTTCAATTCCTTCAGTCATAATATTTCCTTTAATTACTCTGAGACAGAAGCACGTCTGCTTAGATGCAAGGTTTCCCCTTCTCCAGTACATTAATCAACGGACAATCATACATGGAACCCTAGGTGGTCTTCTGGCCGGCTTCATCCCATCTTGTAGCTGCTACAGAAAGACGGCATTTAGATAAATACCAGACATATCCACTTTATCCAATTTTGAAGGAAAGGTAACTTATGTTGCGATACCAATGAATATTAAATATAGCGCGCTTATTATTGTCTAGCTGTGAATCATGATTATATTATATCATTATATTTACGTTCCGTTCGTTATTAAGGCCATGTGTTCTGATTTCTGCTGTTTTCCAATTTAATTTTTTAAATTTTAAAAGGGAACAGATATAGCAAAAACGGTTCAGTAAAAATGTTGGAAATTGTTTGTATTATGCAAGGTTTTTTTAAAACATAAATTTCTAAAATTTTGGTTAGTTATCGACTAAATTTAATTTTCTTAACGTCAATAAATGACCAAAATAATAAAAAAAAATGTTTTTAAAAATAGGCTACTTAGTACAAACAATTTCCAACATTTCGATGTAACGGTTTTGCGACATCTACTTCCTTTCAGGATTTAAAAAAAAAACTTACTAAAAAGGCATAAATAGGGACCCGTGGTTTAAAGAAAAACAAATGAACATGTTTAGTTCTGAATGAATATTAGGGACATATTAGCGCGTGAATATATTTAATAACGCTACGCAATGCAAACACACAGAGGGAGAAATTTTCGACTGATTTATAACATTTCTAACATTTATTACGAATTTCTGATATTAGCATACGTGAAACTGTCATTAAGTTAGAAACTCACAGTAGATGTTCGAAATGGCAACCCCTTGCTTCCACACACACACCTGCACACGTCGGATCATGCACTGTTGCAACATGTCGTAGATAAAGAGGTGCAAAATTTGCGTTATTTTCTGACAGTGGACTAGAAGAGTGCCAGCTGCAGTACGAGAGTTTTTTTCTAACCTCCGATCGGCTGTAATAAAAAAAAAACAGGAATGAATTAGGGAATTATTTTAATGTCAAAAGAAACGTACATCTTTACACTATTGTCCCACATAATCACCGTGCATATTGAGGCATTTGTCGTACCGATGCTCCAGCTTGCCGGTACCCTATGCAGAGAATGATGCCTCCTGCATATTCAGCCACGTTCTAACAGTGTCCTGCAGTTCATCATGGGTATTGAAGCTTCGTCCTCCAAGCCACTTTATCAACGTGGGGAAAATATGCACGGTGATTATGTGGGAAAATAGTGTAAAGATATACGTTTCTTTTGACAATAAAATAATTTCCTAATTCATCCCCGTTTTTTTTATTACAGCCAATCGGAAGTTGAAAAAAAAATAACCCTCGTACATTCACTTGCCGTCTTTCATTTGTCTTCAGCGTCGTAGCCTGCCGTAGAGATAGCTTCTGGCCAGTAACTAAACGTTCCACGACGGAGTGACCTTCGTAAACAACACCACACAGGAGCACTTAGCTAATGAACTCACAGGTTGTGTTCAAATATGCACAGGAAAATAAAGTCTGGTCTGGCACCAAATAATAATGCGAATTTTCCATGTCTCTACCCACATGAGGTCACCAATCCCACTTGTATCCATAACATAATCAACTTATCTAACAACATTAACTTTCCTATCGGTTGCCTTGCAACACGGTAATAACTCACTAACTAAGGATTTCCGGACATACGTTTGTATGGACTTGTTTTTAGTGTAAGGAACCCACCTTTCAAGTCTGCAATAATATTAATGAAACATCCTGTAGACAGAAAAGCACAAATTCGCGAATCAACGACACGTATGATTCAATCCACTTCCCTATGCATACTCAGCCCCCGTGTATTCGTTCATTGTCTGCTGTTCCACTGAGTAGAAGCTAATGGACGAACAGTCGCGGCTCGAGAATGCACAGGATAGTGGATTCTAGCCTGTTGGTAATTGAAACCACGAAATATTCAATTTCCTATCCATAAAACAGGTTTTGTCTTAAAAGAGTTGTATTCGGAATTGATCAAACCGAAAATAATATTTGATTACCCATGTAAACTACGAGGTAGTACACTTGCAATTCTCTAGTGGCATGTCTTCAGAAATCCAGCGTATGGCATTTTCTTTCGCGGGCTTTCAGGTGGATTGTGCGAGGCGGAGGTCGTAAAAGCGAAAGCCAACATCCGCTGTAGTCGACTTTGCCCCCCCCCCCCCCCCTTATTTTTCGTCTGCCACGTACACACACTTCGCCCAGTTGTGTGTGCGAGAACTTTCCATAGCATGTTCACTTCGGTATTACTTTCACGAGAGATCACAGTTCGCGTGAAAAAAAAAAATTTTACACACATCCTGCTTGTCTAAATTTGGCGCGCAGTCGGAAAAACTCTTCGCAATTTTACACGCATCTTCACATACTCGTAACAACACTTTCTTCGCCACAACGCAAATTTGCAATGAGGCACAGGAAATATTTTTGTTTAAATGTACACCACTGCAGAGTAGCTCTGATGACGTAAGGTACATTGTTGTTCTAGGTATACAATAATCTTACGGAAAGACGGTGTTACTATTACAATAGTATGATAGTGCTGCGAACCACATAACTCTGGCGAGTGCAAGGATAGAGATTTACATATTTAATTAAATTCTGTGTGATATCGTACATATCGAATCAATACATATACAACCACAAACTGGTTGGTTCGTCTCTGTGAGGCCTTCATTGCTGTATGATATTTTACGGCGTTTTTTAATACCCTGAAAACTATGAAGAAAATTAATATTGTTTCTCCCTTACACTTATGTTCCTGTAAAGTCTGTTCACAGTAAACTCAGGACTTCCAAATAATTATAATAACAAAAAAATTGGTTTCATTGGGTTCACAGTTGTTAAGTTTCGAGACCGGTGAAACGTTTGCACAGTTTTTTTGTATTACAGAAGATTTAAAATTGAAAATAGTAAATACTGAATAAAAATGTCTTATAGGAAATTTAAAGAAGTGCTCACATTATCGTGAACGGCCTATGGCAAATGGCATCTGTAGGAAATGCTGACCACGTAGTGCTAAATAACGCCCATCCTTGTTCACATCACGATTCTCAGGTTCACGACACATAACTTTGTGTTAAAGTTATATATATACATATACATACCAGGTTTACGAAGAAACTATAATTTTTACTATAAATTGAGAGAGAAAGATTTTGATCAGCGCTTAATATCGAGGTCTTTAGCGCTGGGTGACATGATGTGAGAATGATGCAGCTCCGTAATGAAGGGGCGGGGAAAACACGGGAGATCTCCGAGAAAACCAGCCGACCGGCAGCATCGTCCGGTACGATTCCCACTTCCAACATGCGAAAATCCGGGGACCGACCCCACCTTGGTGGGAGGCGAATGGTCCGACCCCCCTTTTCTATAAGGGAAAAAAAATCTTCTAAATGACTTAATATTTTGTAACATCTGAATATATACACATAAAGCGATATCTTTGTTATAAACAATACTTTACCTCAAGATACGCAGCTTCGATTGCTTCTGTGCAAAAAAAAAATGTTTTTACGTTGAAAAACTCCAGGAAGAATCATGCGTAAAAATGTTCACGGATTGCCAATACAATGCATTCTTCAGCTGCTGATTAATTTACCCCGCGCAGAGTAGAATCCACTCTGAATTAACCTCGGGGCTTACTGAATAAACACGATTGAAATTTTACCCTAAACAAACTCGATGACAAATTAAACACGACTGGGACGAGACAATCCAATTCTATCGATAAGCGAACTAAACAGCCCGTTTCGGATTGAAAATTTACTTCAGATGTTCAACTAAATTAAAATCAAATAATGCACGATTAAACGGTCCCCAAATTGAATCATTACTATCCACAAAATGAGGCACATTCAAAGGCTAGGAGTAATTATAAATACTGCAACCCACTGCGCGAAAGTGGAGAGAGATGATTCGGAAATGTTGGTACGTAATAAAAAAAAATGCATTTCAGGCGTTTTTTATTCTCGCACAACCAAAAGGCAACTCTCCAAATTTTCTCTCCTGCTTCATTTTATGTTCGTTATTTGTCTACTTTCTAGTCCACGTTTCAAATATTACCATAAACGGATGAAGTAATTACCCGCTCAATCCAAGTTGGGTCCGATCCAAGTTAGGGCGTGGCAGCTGACTGACCAGTTTCTATCTAGGTCATTTGACACGACATATTGTCCTTGTTCACTTGCTGACTTGATAATGACGTCAAGAGTTGCCCAAGGCATACAAAATGCACACAGACAACATTCGGGAAAAAAGCGAGTAAACACGTGCCTGTAAACCCAGCTTGTACTTGGAATGCGAATACAAAAAGTAACCTTCTCCGATCTTCTTGGTCACTTGATCAGGATGCTCGATCACTAGACGTGGTGATTTTTGGGGAAAAGAATTATGGAACATTTTGTATCAATGCATAACGCTCACATATAAACTCTAAATCTGAATTAGTGAATATTCACTGATTCACTCCGATGGATGGAGCAGTTTCAACAAATTGAATCATTGAGTAACCACTGTGAAATTGGTGACTATTCACTGATACCGATAAAGCTTGCCAACATTCCACAAGTTAATTAGTGAATGTCTACAGATTTTCCAGTATTTTTCACTGAATTAATAAGTGAAAACAGTTCTTTGAAAACGACAGGAAAAAAATTGTGAATATTCACTAATTGACTTGTGAGATGTTGGCACTCTTAAAGGAAATCAGTGAATGTTCACTAATTAAACAGTGACTATTTGTCACTGATTCAAATTGTTGAAACTGCTCCATCCGTTAGCGTGAATCAGTGAATATTCACTAATTCAGATTTAGAGTGTACACCTTGCTTCGTGGTTATTGGTAGATGTATTAGTGCAGAGAAGTTGCTCATTCGACTGAGCCAATGAGAATAAGGTTACCGTAACACCACACGTCTGTGATTTGCGGGTAGATACCCAAGACGTTGAGAATTCAAAACAGCCAATCACTGACCATGAAGCACAGCCGCAGATGTGCACATGAGGCATTGAAGCTAAATGTTGCAGATTTCTTTTCACCAAAAATCACCAGCTCTAGTAATCACTAAGAGAGTATCACTGAACGCATTTACTCTAATAAATCGGTTCACATCCTGAACAGAATAATCTAGTTTCCTCGAATCACTTATGAAACGACTCGAGTTGAAATATAAACGGAGGCAGGCCAGAATTAATTTTGTTACATGTTTTCGATTTACGTCATTGTTAACGAATATTGCTGAGTAGCTGATAACCTACAGTTACCTAAAATGGCTAAGCGCGAGAAAATTAGTAACACTAGACACAAAGAAGCGAATCAAGTTAACCAGAAATGCCTGTAGCCGACAAAAGTACAAACAATTACGAAATAGTGATACAGTCAATGTATAATGGAAACCAATAAACGAACAAAATAAATACAGACAGGGACCAAACAGCGGCATGCAATTGGCGACAATGACGGACAAAGAAACGATGACAAAAAATCAGTGGCGTGTGGTGATGGTATTTTCTCAGCACTGTACAATCCCGGTGCACGAACTAGAAACCAGTAACAACCGTTTATCTGGTTTTAACATAACGTAATGCGGCCACTCACAAATTACCTGCAAGACACTTATTATACACATTCCCATCCGCTGCACAACTATAGGCCATTCACGATAAAGTCAACACATCATAAAATTTTCCTTCAGTCGCTTTGCAGCCATCTTCACTAATTTTAATATGAAAGCTTCCATGTAACTAAAAGCCAGTGTAAACATTTTAACACTATCAAAAGTTAAGATCTATTGTTCCCATAAAACACACTTTTAATTAATTGCAAGTTCTACTGACTGCTCAGTTTATAGGGAACAGACTATACGTCTGAGAGGCTTGTGTATACATGAGGAAGTAAACAAGTACAGACAACAAATGCAGCTTACACATACACACTGAGAAAAAAATTTTGTTTGAATCAACCAAATCATTTGTTTATAGAGGGGCAACGAAATATTTGTTTGCTCGTACCAAATTATTTTGTTCCCTCGATTTGTTTGAGGCAAATAGCTGAATTTTGTTAGCAGTACCAAATATTTAGTTGGTCACAAAAATATTTCGTTAGACATATCAAATGCGCATACAATATTTTAAGAACTAAAAAAAATATATTTTACTAACTTAAAAAATTTCAGAAATTTTAAGACTTAAAAAAAAAAGTATGGTCGGGCCGGGATTTGATCCATTATCCTATCGCTTTCCCTTTTCCGTTCATGACCTAACCAACTGAGCTACGAGTGCTTCTGTCATAATGAGATTGTTATTTGTATAGGAATAGTTAGACCTAATATTAAATTACGATTGTACTGCTTTATTTTCAAACATTTTTGTCTTCCGTCTGCGAAAATGTAAACGACGTCAAATAATATTACCAAATAATTGCCGTGGACCGCAGCACAAAGAACGAGACGTGCAGCTGCGGTGTTTTTCAAGTTTATAGCATTTTCTTTTGTGAACGATCAAATTAACCACTAGTGTGTATATATACATATATATATATACACACACACACACAAGCATTTCAGTGAAAACAATGGTTCCAATGGCTTAAGGTTTTTGTACTTTAACTACATATTGTTGGCCTAAACTACAAATAAAGCCATTTAAAAATAAGTAATTATTTAATGCTTATGTACACTAAATTTTACAAGCAGAAAATTGTTATTTTTGTTAACCTATCAACTATCCGTACTTGTAAGGCAACTAAATTTATTACGAGGACTTTGAACAGAAATTCCTGCAAAATGCATGAATTGAAAATTACATGTTTTGTAAGGTAATATGCAAAAACAAAATTAAGCAATCATAGACAGCCGTTTTAATCCCTTCAATATACTCGAGCATAACTTTTGAAGTAAGAATTTCCTTTATTTGATTTTGACGCAAGGGATTACGCGAAACGAACGTGTTATGGCAAAAAAAATTCTGTTCAACAGCATTTTTTTCTACTTGACTTCATGGAACCTATAGAGTACAAATTACTTTTTCAGCGTTAATTTATGTACCATGCACTCTTAAACGGTTTGTTGATTGTGGATAACACAAACCGTTATGGGTTTATATTTTATGTTTTGTAGTGTCAGCCTGTGCAAGAATATTTCAAACGTGACTTGGCAACAGCTTTGCAGATACCATCGATAGCTATATACTACGATGTGAAGGTCAGTGACGTCACTCGATGTGTGACGTCAGTTTCGCAAGAGAAGGGAACAGGTGTGTGAAGACAATCTGCCAGCTTCAAGCAGAACTCAAGGAAATCTCAGCAACTCACAGCACTGCACAGTCAAGTGTTTGCCGAAGTTCAGTTTTACGGTATTGCCAACACAGCACGCATTAAGTACCTATGTTTACATTTTCTTCAGGATGACTAACGACTTGTGATGTATTTTAAGTTAAATTTTAAATGGGCAGTATAGTCACATCGTTTAAAGTATGGTAATTTCAGATTACGAATGCACCGCCATAATAATAATAATAATAAATAAAATAAAAAAACATATAAGCAATTAGCTTAATACATAGATGAGGCGCGATCATTGATTAACACATTTTTGTGCAATTAGACTAAGCAGATTAATACTCGGTTGAATATTCAAATACAAAGTTAATAGGATGGTCAAAAGTAATTATTTACAAATGCTCTTTCTGCAATACAAGAAAAGTAAGTATAATAATTCCAATAACGATATTGTCAACAAACTCAAATCGAAGCATTAGTATAGATAAACGCATAAAATTTACATTTGAAAATAATTATTTTAAAAAATTCACTACACCGCGTTTTCAAAGCCGACTAAAGAGTATAAAATAATTTCTCCTATGAACATTCTTGTGAGTTTAAAACCTAAAAACGTGCGGGGCACACATTAGCTAACTAATGCTTGTTCACTAAGTCACCTACAACTTCATTACACTGCAAATGATACTGTTGTGCGAGTTTTCTAAAGACAGCTACTCTATACAACACTTACTATACCCGCCGTACGGTAACGTGATACTTTCTGGAAGTCCTGCTACTAGCTTGGATCTGTTTTCACACCAACTATGTATTCTTCCGCCAAGCGTCAACAACAACATAGCCAGGCTGACGACTGCACTGCAAGCCTACGTACATTGTTTATCCGCCGCCACTAACTACGTCAACAGTATACACATTTTATTTCATTTCCTGAAAATGAACACATTATGTATATTCCATTAAACGGTTTTCTATATTTTAGCCGTTGTTCATTATATACAGTAGAACTATTTCTACGACATCAGTGCCAACCCAACCATCCTACAACTATCGTATAACAGACGTGTTTAAGAGTGCGTGGTAGATAAATAAACGCTGAAAACATAAATTGATTTATGCGCATTTTTGAAGCCAGTATGGATAAAATACTCAATGACAATCCTAGATAATGGTATTTACCAACTTTATGAGTAAATACTTATCCAGAATCTATAATTCGTTACACGTGATCTCTTGCGCCGCAGTTAAATGCACGAGGTTCCGGCGCCAGAGATTGTGCCTCAGGAATTCGTAACACTGGAAACAATTTTGTTTAAAACGTTGGCTAGAACTATTGTCTAGGATAGCTATTGTTTAATTTTCGCAAATTGGCTTTAAGAAACCTACAGTTATAGATTAATGCTTTTTAAATAATTATTACGAACAATTTTTATACTCGCGGACAAGTAACAATAAAAAATTTATTTATTTATCTCACCGTATTGCTTTTTCATTTGGTTACATAACTGTATGATAATAACGGAAGTATTTCTAGTGTTTTTTTTAACAGTTCGTTTCTAAAAGTATTAACTTACCGTATGGCGAGTATACTAGTGTTCACATTAACGAGAATTTTAAAAGTCGTAACGCACCCTCCGTGTACGTCGTGCTAGTGTGATTCTAGCGTAATTCTACTGCAGGCTAGGAACTTCAGTGTTGTTAGTTTGGCAAGGGACAATTTCCACCCCTAGTTGCGCAGACGTTGGTAAGGGGAACGGTTAATATTCTACTACAGGTTAGCGAAGATAATCGAATTTCTAATGGACCAGTTTCGCTCGGGAAATTTTTCGTCTCATGTTACGCTGCAGTTCGAGAGAGGTATAATAAAATAAGAGATGGTAGCAGAATACACAATAACTAGCTTCGGCAAAGAAAAAATCTAGTACTTGGTTTTAAATTTTTATTGAAAAAGGAAGTGGGTCTAATATTAATTTCTTATTTCACTTTCATAATTACGAAGCTGCCACATTAATTTTTAAACCGGAAACAACAGTAACTAATTTTCCGTATGTAATTTCCCTTTTTTAATTTGTGTGAATTTCAATGTATTATTTTTGCACAAATGTCTGTATACTTCGGTTTTATTGAGAATTTAGTTTGTACACAAAAATTATGTTTTATTATGTTTTTAAAAGTCTTATCTCCACATTCGAAAGACCAGAATTTTTTGTTAATGTACGATCCTGGAAGGGCTTTGTACGGTATTTTTGGGAGGAAAGTACTATCCTGGCATTACTCAAGGTTGGCAATGCTGGAGCAGTAGCCTCCAGGTAAGTAAGAGAGTGGCCGTGGTTTGCAACATAGACTCGGCGGGATAGAGGGGCGGGGCACAGGAAATGTCACTGGTGCGGTTGGTTCAACATTTCACCGGCCCAGAGCGTCTTCGACCCATCTCCCTCGCTGTAACACCTTCACCAACCTTCACTACACGAGCTCTCGTCGTGGCGCGCACTAACACTGTGTGTCTGGCAGCGGATTAACTTGTGCAATCAAAACTGCTGCACGTTTTCGCAGTCACTACTCATGACAGCGGGGGAGAAAGCACAGCTCACCCTGTTTCGAACAGTGAATACGTTGCAGGCAGCATACATGCACTCTAAAAATATTGTTTGTAAAGTAGCCACACATACGTATAGGAGCGCTAAGAAAGTAGGTATGGTAAAATAGTTTCCCAGACATCCATGGTAGTACTCCTAAACTATTTTATAAAACAGTCAAATGTATAATGAAGTTACCAGACTTATATTGTAACAAGTGTAAAAGTTTGCATATTTACAAGGCGGAAGTACGGTAACTGCGCCATACTGCATTTACGTTAATTACTTCCTAAACATTTTAGGAAGTCTTTTTTACAGTGTGGGCTTGTCGCACTTCTAAATCACTTTGTTGCAATATTGCCTGGCAAGCCGGACAGCAAGACGTCCGAGCGGCAATCAGGTCAGCGTTGGGAAACCACGGAAGACAGCAACTCACCTCCCCCTCTCGTGGCTGGACAATATCGAGGACAAGCACGCCGATATAAGGCGCTGTTACCAAGCAAATGGGGTCTGTCTGTCTGTCGGTCTGTCGTCGAGCGGTCGTCCACCAGCACTCACCGCATCTACAGCAGTGCAGTTCTCCGCCGGGGACTCGGGCTCGAGCCCCGGCGGGTGCGTGCTCGTCCGTCGATGCCGTCTCCTCATCAATCCAGCTTTCGGTAATGTCGTCAGATCTAGTTATGTGGCAGCAACTCTCAATTTAATATAATAACTTAATAATCAGTAATATTGCGCTCCCCTCCTAAATAATTAGAACACATTGTAACCTATTTTGTATTCAGAGTACCTGCCATTGTAGTATAGTAAATGCCCGTTTAACCATAACTGTCTTAAAGTCATTTAACCCTAAATAATATCTAAATAAACCCACAGTGTAGCTACCATCTGAGTGAAACCCCCCAAACTAATAATAACTTATGAACCCCAA
>PNEQ01051419.1:0-14891 GCA_003012365.1 Medauroidea extradentata
TGTGCACCTGGGCTTCACCACCTGGTTGCTGTGCACCTGGGCTTCACCACCTGGTTGCTGTACATCTGGGCTTCACCACTTTGTTGCTGTACACATGGGTTTCTCCATGTATTTGTTCTATATACCTGGGCTTCACCATCTGGTTGCTGTTCATCTGGAATTCACCACCTGGTTGCTGTACATCTGGGCTTCATCACCTGGTTGCTGTACAGCTGGAATTCAACACCTGGTTGCTGTGCACCTGGGCTTCACCACTTTGTTGCAGTACACATGGATTTCTCCGCCTATTTGTTTTGTACACCTGGGCTTCACCACCTGGTTGCTGTACATCTAGGCTTCAAAAACCCGGTTGATGTACACCTGGGCTTCACCACTTTGTTCGTGTACATCAGGGCTTCAGCACTCGGTTGCTGTAAATCTGGGCTTCACCACCTGGTTGCTGTGCACCTGGACTTCACCACCTGGTTGTTGTACAACTGGGCTTCACCACATCGTTGCTGTATATCTGGGCTTCACCACCTGGTTGCAGTACATCTAGGCTTTACCACTTGGGTCCAACACATCTGGGCTTCACGGCGTGGTTTCTGTACATCTGGGCTTCACCACCTAGTTTCTGAACTTCTAGGCTTCAGCGCATGGTTGCTGTACATCTAGGCTTCACAAACCCGGTTGATTTACACCTGGGCTTCACCACTTTGTTCGTGTACATCAGGGCTTCACCACTCGGTTGCTGTACACCTGGACTTCACACTCTGGTTGCTGAACACCTGGGCTCACTGCTTGGTTGCCGTATACCTGGGCTCACTGCCTGGTTGTCGTGCATCTTGGCTTCACAACCTGGTTGCCGTTCCTCTGGGCTTTACCACCTGGTTGCCGTTCCTCTGGGCTTTACCACCTGGATGCCGTACCTCTGGGCTTCACCACCTCATTGCAATACATCTAAGATTCACCATCTCGTTGCTGTATGTCTGGGATTCTCCACCTAGTTTCTATACATCTGGGATTCACTACTTGTTTGCTGTACACCGTGGCTTCACCATCTGGTAGCAGTACATCTGGAATTCACAACCAGGTTGTTGTACACCTTGGCTTACCGTCTGGTTGCCATACATTTGTGCTTTACCACCTGGATGCAGTACATCTGGGCCTTAACATGTGATTACCATACATCAGGGCTTCACCGCCTGATTGTCATACATCTAAGATTAACCATCTGGTTGCTGTACATCTTAGATTCACCACCTGGTTGCTGTACATCTGGGATTTACCACCTGGATGCTATTAATCTGGGCTTAACTGTCTGGTTGCTGTAAAATCTGAGCTTCGCAGCCTGGTTGCCGTACATCTGGGCTTCACCGCCTGGTTGCCATACACCTAGTCTTCACCAACTGGTAGCAGTACATCTGGACTTGAAAACCTGGTTGCTGTACAACTATGCTTCACCGCCTAGTTGGTATATATTTGGGCTTCACCGCTGGTTGCTAGGTTGACTAAAGTTTTGTCTTAGCAATGCAAGCTTGTGCTGTGATTAAAGGTCATTAATTGAGGCACTGTGAGCATGTTGTTTCTCAGTTGAGTTTCATGAAGGGGTAAAGTGTGAGATTGTGCTGGTAGCTGAACAGTTAGAAGGTTCTTCAGAAGTTTTTCGAGGTTAAACAGTAGTATTAGATGAAGTAGGCCCAAAGGTAGAGGCGGTGCTAGAGATACAGAAAATTAAAAGGAAAAATTTCAGGTTGATGTCGATTTTAAGGTAGGGGAAATTCTTGGAAACTTTGGAAATTGTAATAATTTTAATGAAGGTGATATAATTTATGGAACTGGGTGTAAAGGGGAGTTACTGAGTATAGACTTTGATAGAGGGCCTAAAGGCAAACACATTGCACTTTGTAATTGTGGAGTAAGGAGGATAACAACGGAAATGGAAAATGCCTTTTGTTGGGCAAGTGAGACATTTGTTGTGTCAGAGTGCTGTAGAGAATGTGAATAGTGGGGTCTGCAAGGGTGGCACAGAGGAGCAGTAAAGTTCAAATGTGTGGATAGAGTGGAGGGTGAAAGTGATTGTAAGTCTGTTGACGAGAGGAAGGTGAAGGAACTGAGTTTGGTGAGAATGACAGTGAAATGGAGGTGCATGAATGTTGAAGGGGAAAGTTAAAGATTATTGGCAAAACTGCAAGAGATCATTAAGAAAGTTTTGTGTAACTGTAGTGTTGTTGGTAGACTTTTTATTTTTTAGGAATATAATTGTTTTCAGTCTGTTTATTCATTGTCAATTCACATGTTTTGGGCTATGGAGCCATATGATTATGGTCTCAGTAGAATTATTTTACTGTATAATGTTATTTTGGGGTGTGGAATTTGTTTCTTGATTTCATCCGTAACAGCTGATCACAGTTGGTGTGAGGGAATCGTAAGGACAGACATTCCGCAACTGTGTATTTATTTTTCTACCTGTTTAAATTTTACTTTGGAAACAAAATAATTGTACACTTTAACACATAATTAATTTTTACAGAGATGTTTTTGTACTTGGGTCTTTGTTTTACTTATTGGTTGTGGTTGACTGGCAGTGTCACAACAGAGTATTAAGAATTCAGATTTTTGCATACATTGATCAACACATTTTATATGACACACAGTACATTAAGGTGTGAGTTTTGAGTTTTGTCTATTGCAGTAACAGATATTTCAGTAAGGTTAAAATTTGAGTTCTGATATTTTCAGTGAAATATAAGTTTTGGAATTTAAAGTAACTATCTGGCTTAGGTCACCTGCGATTTTAGTGGCCGAGATTTGGCACTTTGGTATTGAACAGACGTCAATTAGGTGACTTTCATTTTGAGCAGTATGTCTCGTCATTGTCCAATAGGTATAACAGAATGTATGATATTTTTGTTCTGACGTGTATATGCCACTCCGTATTTGTTTCAAAGGGTATACTAATTTCAGGTGTTTTTGTATTTCTGCATGTGCTTCGTCGTTGTCGAATGAGGACAACTGCGTATATTTTCTAAGTGTTTTGTTTTAAATGTGCCACTCCGTCGTTGTTCCAAATGGCGTGCCAAGTGTTTTCTATGGCGTTGGGGAGGAGTTTGTACGTGACAACGCTTGTTTTCGAGATGAACTAACCCTGAATGTTATTGGAATAGGGTTTTCTTATTATTTGTTAAGAGTAAAGTTTATTTTATTTTGATTGGCAATTGATATTAGTAGCATTAGAGTTATAACTAAAAGTAGTCCTCGACTGGCGCATGGACGGCGTTGCAGCGTGTCACTCGTATTATTTTTTAAGCGGAACCGCTTAACTAATTCATATTATGTTTATGTACGAAAGAACACACTCTTAAAACTTTGCTTCTATGTTTTTAAAAATTCAGCATATTTATTAGGAACATTGTTTTCGGGCCTCTCAAAATGGCTAAAAACGTGTTTTTAAGACTGTGGTAACTCCAAAAATATTACCTGAATTCGTAAAGTTCGAAGCGAGGGGTACACGTTGGTATTTACGTCATAAAATTTAAAAATAAAATGTTGTGGTCACCACTTAAAGTGTCTTAGGAAAAAGACTACCACGAAAACCTTACACGCCAGTTTGACGGCTGCTAATAGAGGCGATATGCTTCTCGTCAAGCGTGGCTCTTATCGCTACGCTGTTCCCATGCGTCAAAGGTGGACTTTCGACACCGGCCAAGTCTCCTCTTAAAGCTGCAGAGTTGAGTGAATATTGAAGTAATAATATTATATATACTGTAGTACTGTATGTATTTACTTGGATTTTGCTTTGTGCTCAGTGTCTTTGCCTACATGTGCATATAATACTCTTTGATTTGAGTTGCGGTAATGTGTGTTGCGATTTCCTGGCAGTGCAGTCGTGTATAGTTGAAGACTGAATATCAGTACCCAGTCAATGGTCATGATAAATGTAATAAAGGGTTTTAGGTGAAACATTGTGTTCTTTGTTTTGTTTTTTTCTCTGATGTTATATTTTGTTAAATGTGCAGATTGTGAATTGTAAAGTTTGATGCTCTAATACTTACTGCTGCTGTGCAAATTGAGATGTTCCCCTTTTTACGATTTTATTGTGTTTCTGTGCTAAGTGTTTTGCTGTCAGATTGTTTGCTGCTATGATGTGTGGTAATAACCTGCTAGGGCTGTAACGCTTGTACTTGACATGGTACAGTGGCTTGTAACAATCTCACCACGTCAAGTGGCTGGTATAGCTGAGGGGTTTTCACCCACCCACTTTCACCTTACTTATTTCCTCTATTTTTGTTACCATTACTGTATTTTTATGTAATTAATTGAAATTGTTGTTATTCAGTGTTTGGTTCATCTTGAGGTATTGTTGACAGAAGTTTAGAAGGTCTTTACCTGTATCAATTATAAAATTATTGAGTTTTATATTTAATTTAGTTAATTTAGGTTGAGGTTACTTTGTGTTTTAATTTTATTTAGTATCATCAATTGCAACAGTTTAAGTTTTAACAGCAACTATATTTAACTTCAGGCTGGGTGTACTGTTGACCAGCTGAGTGTAACGGCACAGGTTTGCTTGCCGAATTCCTGGAAGATTTCAACCGTATTTACTACGTTTACTTATTACTAGAGCGCACACGCGTATTCACAAGTTGAGTGTGCGACAGAGACAGAGATATGTTTTGCGCGGGCCGGCGTGGGCCAATCAAAAGACATGCCATATTAAAAATACTAAACTTTGTTTTGTAATTTAAAGTTTTAATTATGTTTTAGGAAGCAATCTTTTTATTTTGAGTTCTGGTTTATGAGTATGGAGAGTGTAGTTTTTCAATATATTTAACTTAGTTTTAGTTTGGTAACTTTTTTTATATAGTGCGTTGGATGGTCGCCAGGGGCGCTGTTCTGGAGAAGACAGCGTGACTGAGTTGGTCGGCCATTCGGTTCTGGACTTGTGAGTTGTGAGTCTGTGCCGAGTGGTGGCGTACTGTTGGCAGCATTTGTGAGGCGGTCATGGCAAGCATGGGGACGTCAATTGGCGGCGAATGTGAATGATCAAGGGTCGTAAATTATCCACAATATTACATTTTTGGTGCCGTGATAACGATTGTTACCATGTCACTGCTATTTTTTTTGTGCCCTGTACAGGATTACGTAGGCACGTCACTACATTACAATAAGAAGTAATCCACTAACAATTAGTGATACAAGTTCATTAGGATAATAGTAACAGCTACTTTATAAAGAAATGCCACTTTCATTTTAACCACCATTGCCACTGCTCTCCAAGCAAGGGAATTCTTCCACAGGAGTAGCATGTCTTATGACAATAATGTGTTTGGGGTAATGTTGATGACAATGATGATTGAAGATGACAAACCAATATTGTATAGCAACTGGATTAATTCCTCTCACTATTAACTTTTGCTAAAATTCCATTTTAAGTGAAAGAAGTCATAGGAAGGAAAATAATATTTAAAAACAGCTATAATCCAATCCTAGGACTACAATCCCTCATTTCTACTACTTTTCCTGTTATTTTTTTATGTGGTGGGGTATGCATTTTTGTAAAAAGACATATAAAATTCAAGGCAAGGTCTGACATAGAAAAACTTTCCATTGAAGGTTTTTTTTTAATAGCTGCTGTAGAAATTAAGGATATTTATAATAATATGTACATTATAGCTTGTGCTTACACAGCTCCAGATGCAAATGTTGACACATTTTTAAATAAGCTTGATGATCTGCTCTTTAAAATAGCAAAAATTGGCCCGAAAATACTTTTTTGTGGAGATTTCAACATAACTGTTTAACATACAGCGTGTGACACACAACGGTACCTTCCTATCCTCCAGCATCATGGAATGGCACATTTAACTAACTTTGTGACTATAGAAACAACAACCAGTTCATCCGTAATAGATCACGTACTTATCAGTGACAATATTGCAGGTACTAAATTACAAAAATTAATAAACAGTTTATCTGACCATTATGGGCAGGTCTTAAAAATTGCATTAGCTAGTCTTAATTTAAGTCCAACACTGGAAAAATGAAACACTGTTTTCAATGTTGAAACAGTAAACGACAAGTAAAGAGAATTCATTAACATCTTCTCCTTAAAATTTGAGCAATATTTTGTAAAAAAAAAAAAAAAAAAAAAAAAAAAAAAAAAAAAAAAAAAAAAAAAAAAAAAAAAAAAAAAAAAAAAAAAAAAAAAAAAAAAAAAACCTTCCAGCCAAAAATTCCTTCAACAGTACTATGGGTTGGGTTTCCAAGGGAATCAAAACTCCCAGCTTAAATGTGAAATATCTCCCCACAAAAAGCAAGTATGATAATTCACGTGAGTTTATCAATAATTAGAAAATAATATTTAATTTTTTTTAAATTTGTAAAACAAAAGTGCATTGAATATCAAATAATCAATTCTGGTAACAAATCAAATACTATAGGCAACATAATAAACAAATATAATGGTAAATCGAAACATTCTTTACGAACTCCACGATTAAACAAAAAAGGGAAACCTATATCAGTAGGCCAAGCGTGGAAAACAAAAATAGCTGATACAACCTGATATTTGCACCCTGTAACAACCTCTGAAGTAAGTACATGTATACAGAAACTAAAAACAAAAATGTTCACTAGAACGAATGGGATTCTAATTAAGATCGTTAATGACTGTTCTGGACTTTACTGGCATCCCTTGTGCGTATAGTAAATGCGTCTCATGAAAATGGCCATTTTCCTGATGATTTAAAGGTAGCGAAAGTCGTTGCATTACACAAGAAGGGGGATTCAACATTAGTAGATAACTATAGATCAATTTCACTTGTGAGTTCATTTTCAAAATATTTGTACCGTTTTAAATAACAGAATACTCTCCAACCTAACACAGCTCAAATTACGAAATTATTCTCTACATGGGTTCTTATAGGGAAAAAATACAGAATCAGCAATTAGAACATTTGTGGAGATGATTACAGAATGTAGAGATAAGTTGCAGGATGTAATTGGGGTGTTCCTTGACCTGTCAAAAGCATTTGACACTGTTGATCATCAACTGCTACTGGATAAATCGTAATATTTAGGTATCAGGGGAATTGCAAATAATATATTAATATATCTCACCAACAGAAGGCAAGTAGTGCGAGAAAGTAGGAAAAGCAAAATGTACAAGTTTGTCAAGTCAAGGAAGACTGAATAGTGGTTTGCAGACAGACTTTCGTGCGGAGTTTTTTTTATGTGTTTGGAGTTGTTAGAAGATGAACATACCAAAATCCTTAAGTCTACTAGAAGATCTAACTACAGAGTGTGCCAAAATGTAAAATGTGTGCATGTTTTTGGTTTTGCACGTATATCTCGATAACGGTTGGTCATAGCGAAAAATCTTCAAGTACAAAATTAAAGACAATAAAATTTCACATAAAATAGTTCATATTTTTTCGTTACTCAAGCTGTTTTCGCGATAAAAGTAGTTGAAAAATAATTTTTTTTCCCAATAATCACTTTAATGTCAAATTTTCATCCATATAATGTGTTATATCTTCTAAATTATTACATTAAGACCAAAAGTACTCAAGAATATAGTAGTAGAGGATAACAATGTCTTTAAAACTGAGTATGATATATTGTAATTTGCACACTGCATCAAAAGTTATACCTAAATTTATTTGGTGATTGGAAAAAGGGTAAAAGTCCACATTTGGCTAAAAAAATTTTACATTCGGAAATGGTTTTAGTCATACTGTTATGATTATCTATGATATCTATGCTTCGCTTTTTTCTGTTCGTAATTTGTTTGTAAACAAACTATCTGTAGTTTCGTTGTCGTAATCTGTTTAGCTATGAGTGAAAATGAATGAGAATTTGAAGAAGGTTGTAAGAGAAGTAGGAAAGGTGTGAGAAACACACACGCATATGCAGAAAAAATAGCTAAAGCAAGAGGATTACAGTGCACAACGTAAAAAGGGATTAATATTGCAGCCAAAACGACTGGTTCACATTGCAGGTGAGCATATAACATTATAATATTTTACTGCACAGTCATTCAGAGAAAATATCCAACACCAGATAGAATGTTATGATTTTTCTGTAACATTTCGAATTATAAAGTGCGTGTTAAGAGACTCGGCATTTTTAGCTAAAAACTATATGAGCCCAAAACTTCTGTTTTGTTCAGTTTTAAATGTAACTTTATTATTATTTTTAAAACTAAAGCAAAAGCCATTTCTACGTAGAAAGTGAAAGAGAAAAGTAGTTGCAGTGGCTAAGAGACCTAAAAAAACACAATTGGTAACAATTTTTCGTAATAGTCCATAAAATTCGTAAAATATGTGTATCTCCATATGAGAAAGAAAACAGCATTAGGTAAAATTAACCCAAAATATCTCATTGTAATAAATTAATACATACTTTTGTTATTTAATTGGATTTGTTGAAAAAGTAAAAATGTCCATCATAATTAAATGTTATCTGCAGTCAAACAGTGAGTTAAATGCTGAATGTGTTAACTAAAATTTATTCCACTCGAGTAGGAGTAAAAGTTTCCTATTCATATAAAATGGGTACTGTTTTGTATTAAAAAGTTAAATGGTTTTTTTATTGTTTCCAAGAACATAGTTTTAGGACATATTTCCTTTTTAAAATCACCGGTTCAATTATAAGTTCCTAATTATATTGTATATATGTAATATGGTACCGTTCTTGTTGCTAGTTAACAAATTTAAATACTGAAAACCCTAACATATTTTTCTTATTTACATATTGATCGAAGAATAAGGAGAAGCATTCCCCCTTCCTAAGAGAAACATGCAGACGTTTACCTTGCAGTTGGAGTTGATAGACGTTCAGTGTTCACACAGCATCAGTTAAGTGAATAACTGTCCAGAAGTCATGATGTCTGAAAAGTGTGTTATTGTGATAAACATATCGACGATTCTGGTACTTAAGTATCGCAAATGTCTGAGAAGGTACTTTTATCTCTATCAAAAGCCAGCAAAGAAAGGAACGACAATAAGCAACGTTATTTTGTTGGTATAAAATCTCATAATGTTCACACCTCGTGTAGAAAATGATACACCAGGAGCGATAGTTTTCAAGCTGATTAAAAAAGGCAGACATTAGCCTCAAAATTACAACCTACGGAAGGCGACAGTACAACTGTAGATTTAAGATCGTCATATAAATATGATTTCAAGACCCAAGTGCTTTTTATGTACAGTACCAATTGATGACGACTTTAAGAAAAAAGAGTTGAAAAAACTCTTAAGTAAACGTAGAAAATGGTGGTCAGTACGAACTTTTAATATATAAAATTCATGTTTGGAAACGGGTTTAGCAAGAAAATATAATTGAGGGGGTGAAGTTATTGGCCGTTAATCATCCATTAATGACTTAGTGGCAAAAGAAGCAGATTATAATGATGACTGTCGTAAAAAATTTTGTTCGAAAGTAAAAACCTCAGAGAGCGATCATGTCACCGCTGCTATGGAGGAAATTTGTATGTTCATGGAAGAAAACAATGACAGCCAATTCATCCCACCAGAAACGAGCTGTAGTTACTAGGCACGTGCCTGACGATAAGACAATCAAGAATGAACTCGTCGAAAATTTTGGAGATCGTGTAACAATCACAGTAGAGTCTAACCGATTCCAGCTTCCGATTATCTGTTTCACTGACACTGCACATAAAATACTGAATTGGTATGAAAAAAAGCAAACAATATGCAAGAAGAGCGGCTCCGGATTGTTAAAACTGCAGCAAAATTAATAAGGCAAGATTTACGGCACCATGTATACAATTCCAATACCTACCCACCAGCAGAAAATTTTCTCCAGGATACCGAAACCTCGATACCTTCAACCTTGCTGACTTTTTTGATTGAAGTCATGCTAAACAAGAGAAAGACAGTTGGACGGACTGAAAAGAATTGTCTTGCCATTTCACATGCTATCGTTGCTGCTGTTCGTCCTCGGAACTTTGTGTCCTCAATAATGACTAGCTTTGCCTTGCTTATCTTCAGAATATTTGCATCCAAATATTTGGTGAACCTAATTTCAAGTTTGGGACTCTGTCCATCTTACCACGATGCAAAAAATTTGGAAATTTCTGCCATGGTTCATTCTCAACCAATTTTCAAGGCTGGGCCGTTCACTCAGTTCGTGTTCGATAACGCCGACTTTAAAGCATGTACCGTCGATGAAATGAACACATTTCACTCCATGGGTGGGAGCAAATGAATTACTCCAGCAAGTTCTGAAGACCAAGGATCTGAAATACCGAAGCTGTCGAAGATGCCAAATTCCAAAGAAAGTGGGCTACAGGGAATTATTCCAGTTGAAGCGTTCCATGCAGAAGGAAAGGGATTACAGAATATGACTGTTCGAGATCTGGTAGTGTCTGAAGAAGTACACATCCAACAGCTCATGATGTCTTGTGGTTCTATGCAAACTGGAAAGGTAACCCCAACGTTCCCGAGTGGAAAGGTTATATGCGTTCACTAACAAAATGTTTTTACAGCGAAAAGACTAAATTTGTCCCTCCACCTTTCATTAATCCACCACCTTCAGACTATAACACTGTGTACACAGCTTTAAAATATGCTGCTATGTTGTGCGATGAAATGAAGCAGCACTGTCCAATCATAACCTTCGACCAACCCCTATCTTTGAAGAGCAGAGAAATAATTGCTGTTTCTTCACCTGACTCAACACTGAAAAGTGTGAGATCAGACTTGGTGGCTTCAACCTGTTAATGTCATTTTTGGGTTGTGTTGGCTACCTCATGGTTGGAAGTGGCCTAAAAGAGTTGCTAAGTACTGTTTACGCTTCTACATCAGTTGATCACATGTTGCAAGGACGTGCCATTGTCAGAGCTGTCAGAGGCACATACTTGTTCAAACTGGTTTGTCCAAAATTATATTTCGTAAAATGGGCATTACCAACAATGAACAGTAGCTTATTGATGAATTTTTGATCAATTTTCTCGACGAATCACCTTCACTGAAATCAGTGGAAGAAAATCAGTGCGTAACAGCTTTGGCTGACAGAATGGGAGAACAAATAAGAAAGTTGGCATTTCATGGACCAACAGGTAAACTCTGGATTCAATATTTTAATATGGTGAGTTTGATGAAAGATTATATTCATGCAGAACGTTCAGGGAATTGGGAATCCCACCTACATTGTTTGAAAAAAAAAAACACCATATTTCCATGCTAGTGGCCATTTCCCATATGCTAAATCTTGTCACTTGTATCTGCAAGATATGCTGGATCTACCATCAAAACTGACACCGGAGGAGTATTGCCCATTTACAATGGAAGGTTACTTTACAAATGCGAAGGTGCGATATCTTTTGGACAGGCGTTTGGTCAGATATGATCATTGAAACAACATTGATGCAAGGATTCAATAGCAGGGGTGGATTAACACGAGGAAGGGGTATCACTGATAGTGTTATTAGCAAGTGGATACTGGGAAGACCTGCAATCCATGACATTTGTACGTCATTGGAAGAATTCTCTGGTGTTTTGTTTGCCACATGTGAGCAACATAAAGATTGTAGAACTTACAGTAAAACACGAGATGCAGCTGACATACAAAAAGTATCACAATGGTTTGAAAATCATGACTTATTTTGTGTAACTGAAGACAATGTCTATAGCAACTGGAGTTGTTGGAGATGATATCATCACTACAAAGCTGTTGTAGTGGTAAAGGCAGCAATGAAGAAGATTGTGGATAAACCTTTTTCAGAGGGGAAATTAACACGCAAAGATCACACACACCCTCTCTCCAGTGTCACAACATCCATTAAAATTCGAGGTGAACCAGTTGTCACTGGTCTTTTGTTAATTTTTCAAAGGAAAACAAACTGATGAAATCATGAAGCAATATTTACAGTATGAGTTGGCCTTATTTCCACTAGTCCTATTTGACGAAACAGAAATGAGGAAATCCAAGCAGGCGGTGCTTTATAGCATATTAAAACCCATATCGAACAAAAGCCTTCAAGATTTTGATACTGTCATTGATGGAGTTTTCCTACTTCACAGACCAAAAGGCTCCACAATTCCAACTATTTGCGAAGCTTATGTCAACTACATCTTCAGACACCTTAAAGGAAAGAGTTGTACAGTTGTGTTTGATGGATATGACTCTTCAAACACGAACACTAAAACAGCTGAACACAGGAGACGGTATCGCAGAAAAGAAGTCAGTTGACGTTAAATTCAGTGAAGACACAGATATCACAATCGAACAAGAAAATTTCCTGTCCAACGATCACAACAAAGCCCAACTTATTGTAATACTATCAGCGACACTATGGATCAATGCCATAGAAATTCGTCAGGCTTCAGAAGATGCGGACACATTGATCATTTCTACAGCCATAGAAATATCAAATAAATCATCAAATGCTGTAGTAGCTGGTGAAGATGTTGACCTCCTTGTACCCTTAATGGCCTTAACAACAGAAAATCAAGAAATAATCTTCTTAATGTCTGGACGGAAGAATACTTAGGCACGCTCATATTCATCAAAGAAGCTCCAAAGCTTGGTATCCGGCATGTTCTCTTTCTGCATGCTTTCACAGGCAGTGACACAACATCCGCGGCATTCCGAAAAGGAAAGGTTACTTTCGTGAAGATGTTACCAAAAAAAAAAAACGCTCACATTCAGAACTCTGCTGAGGTGTTTACAAATTCCACGTTCTCTCCAAGCGATATTGAAGAAGTTGGAATTTTGTTTTCTAAAATGGTATGGTGCACCAACGAACTATATATCTCTCAACTCTTTTCTGTATCACTCTTTTTTAAAGTCTTTTACCAACACGAAACCATATATATCGGCCCTTCCACCAACTGAAGGAGCGGCAAAACATCATAGTTTTCGAGTTTACCTCTTAGTCCAAGCTTGGCTGGGTAACAAGCTCCCCCCAACACTATGGGGATGGAAACTTAAACAACTATCGAAAGGAGGGGATCAGCTCGAGCCCCTGCCCACCACAGACTTTAGCGCCCCACAAGAGGTTTTGACACTAATATTTTGCAAATGCATGAAAGGCTGTGGTGGTCCCAAGTGCAGTTGCAAGAAAGTTGGTATGAACTGTTCCACATGTGTCACAACTGTCACGGCAGTTGCCTCAAATGTGTTCCTTTCTTTGAGGATGAGCATGATGAGTACAAGACATTCCCCATCTACACCGATGCCACAGAGCTACCTGAAGTACAAGATGACCCAGTGTCTGTTGATGTACCTTTCCCAGGCCCATCCAACCCCAAAAGATCTAGAATCAATAGCAGGTTTTTATGCACCTACTTTTGCACATATGTTATCATTTACACAAGGTATACTACTTTTATATTGCTATTATTTTTTCATAATTTCATAAATATTTTATGATGAATACTTATTGGTGAGTACCAATTTCATAAGCGAGTGAACTTGACAGCAATACACAAGTATTTAAACAAAATTGAAATAAAAAAAATTAAGGTCTTGTCAGCAAATTAAACAAATATATATAACAAATGTAGGTCAGAACATGTAATTAACTAAAATTTTTTTCTGCCGATACTATCAATTTTGTTAGGAAAATACCTTAATTAATTTTGGACTTGGACATATTCGAGATTTTAATGAATTTGAAAAACATATATTGTTATGTAATGTGCAAATGACAATTCATCATACTCAGTTTTAAGAAATTTCATCCTCTAAAACAATTTTCTTGCGTACTTTTAGTCTTAATGTAATCATTTACAAGATATAACACATTATATGGACGAAAACGTGTCATTAAAATGATTATTGGGAAAAATAATGATTTTCAACTACTTGTATCGCGAAAACGGCTTGAGTAAGGAAAAATATGAACTATTTCGTGTGAAATTTTATCGTCTTTAATAATGTACTTGAAGATTTTTCGCTATGACCAACCATTATCGAGATATATGTGCAAAACCAAAAACATGCACACATTTTGGCACACTCTGTAGTTAACTCCTCTCGCAGACTTCAGAACTTTTGGTATGTGACGTTGTCCGGGGTACATAAGGCTGCGAGAACATTCAAGTACGGTGAAAGAATGGACGCCAGCGTAGTTAGTTTACTTGGACTAGCACGAGAGACTTTTACAACGGGGGTCGTGGTCGAAAAGCACGGACCATTGCCTTATGTACAGACGTCGGCGTAGTTGAAACAACATTCTGTTGGGTAGGGCCAACAACGAGAACATTCTAGTACGGTGAAAGAATGGACGCCAGCGTAGTTAGTTTACTTGGACTAGCACGAGAGACTTTTACAACGGGGGTCGTGGTCGAAAAGCACGGACAATTGCCTTATCTACGGACGTCGGCGTAGTTGAAACAACATTCTGTTGTGTAGGGCCAACAGCGAGAACATTCAAGTACGGTGAAAGAATGGACGCCAGCGTAGTTAGTTTACTTGGACTAGCACGAGAGACTTTTACAACGGGGGTCGTGGTCGAAAAGCACGGACCATTGCCTTATGTACAGACGTCGGCATAGTTGAAACAACATTCAGTTGGGTAGGGTCAACAGCGAGAACATTCAAGTACGGTGAAAGAATGGATGCCAGCGTAGTTAGTTTACTTGGACTAGCACGAGAGACTTTTATAGCGGTGGTCGTGGTCGAAAAGCACGGACCATTGCCATATGTACGGACGTCGGCGTAGTTGAAACAACATTCTGTTGGGTAGGGCCAACAACGAGAACATTCTAGTACGGTGAAAGACTGGACGCCAGCGTAGTTAGTTTACTTGGACCAGCACGAGAGACTTTTACAACGGGGGTCGTGGTCGAAAAGCACAGACCATTGCCTTATCTACGGACGTCGGCGTAGTTGAAACAACATTCTGTTGGGTAGGGCCAACAGCGAGAACATTCAAGTAC
>PNEQ01051432.1:0-69356 GCA_003012365.1 Medauroidea extradentata
GGTGAAATGTATTTTTTGCAAATCTTTGATATTTCTCGAACCCGACGGGCTATCGTCGTCTTATTCACTTCGTTAGGTCGCAAATACAAATGTCTAGAAACTAATTTCAGGATTTTTCGAAATTTTTATATTAAGGAGGTGAAAAGCCGTTTAATTCGTTTACAGTAAATCCTCTCTTCCTCTTAAACCACCTGAGATACCGAAGTGATTTTATCTTTAAAATGAAGCTTACGCAAATACCTAAAAAGTAATTTGAGGATTTTTCAAAATTCGTTTTTGAAAGCCGGTAAAAAAATAAAACAGTTTTTTGATTAATCAGTCGTATCACCTACCTAAACCGTTAGAGATATGGTGGTGGCTTTTGTCTTATAATGAAACATAAGTAAATACCTAAAAAGTAATTTAACGATTTTTGGAAATTCGTCCTTGAAAGCTTATAAAAAATAAAACGTGTTTAAGAATAATCTTTCGTAACACCTGAAATAGTTCAAAATTTGTTTCCTTTTTAATTCTTGCTATTGAAAAATTTTACAACTGACATATGGAGTGGAGCCTTCCACCAAACATTTGTGTTGCAGAACCTTGGGAGCGAGGCTAAATGGTTTGAATGGTTATACTAGCAAGTGATGCTTGAAATATTTTGCTGCTAACGTCAAATGCTACAATGTGTCATTAACTTCTCCAAGAATAAATTAATCTTTTGTATCTCCTGCCTTTCGAGTACACAGTCTAAATATTTGTATTTCTACAAAGCAGTGCTTTCGAAATAATTTGTCAATCGGATTCTGGTAAGAATAATTTCTAACGGAAGGAAATTTTTCCAACGTGATACCATGAAATTTGTTTTAACTAAACTTTTAAGTTCGGTTTAAATTATTTCTGTGTATTAAGACGGGTGCGTATGTATATTTTGCATGTCTTAAAATACGAATGCATGGCAAACGTATACACATTTTACCGAGTTGAAAAATATACCGTGCTGACTAGCTACAAAATAAGAGTTTGTAAAGTTATTAAAGTTATTTTACCGAGTAGACGACTACAATAAGCGAACGAAATACCCTGTTAGGGCTGTCAACACACCTACCTTGTATATGGCTGGTTCTGTTGTTGAATTCGTGTTGTTGCTCTATGCAGCATGTATGTTTACTAGGCGCTTGACACATTTCTGTACTTTGTGTACATTCTGTAGTACACGTGAAGATAGAGCAGCAGCGGAATACAAGCGTGAGGTAAACAATACTGACAAAAGAAAACTTATTTACAAAATGTAACGTCAATTAAAATAATACTTCACTGATGGGAAGCGAATTACGATCGTCAGAAGGAATGCGAGCTGTTTGACCTATACTTCACCGTGACACGGGAGAGGTAGACAGTATTTATCTTCTGTAGATGTCCTTCCCAATCCAGTCCGATGATATGCATCTGAGTAAACATTAAATGTTAACGTATTACTATGCAGTGAATTTGTATAGAAGAAAGAAGTTCTGTAAAAAAACAGTAACATTTTGAAGGCACATTTACTTTTTAATTTGTTTACCATTAATTAGTATTCGTAAGTATGCATTCGTTATTTTATTACTATCTGGTTTAAACACAAAAGTCTTCATGAGTTCTTGTGTTGAAATATCCTTTGAAAATCGTTAAATAAAAATTCTGACTGTAAACATAGAAACTTAAATGTGAAAATAATATAAACATGCGAACACTCAGTTAAAATTAATATACAGTATTACTGTTTTTTTTTATCGTGGAAGGTTAGGAGGCGTAGAGGAATTAAAAGCATATTTTTACAATACAATCTTCTTTCGAAATGCGTAAGGGATGCGACGGTGTTTTTAAGCATAAGCGTAGTTTTCTAAAACTGAAGAATTGTAAAAAAGTTGGGGAATCCTATTGTAGTTGACCAAAGAATTAATAAATGAAGGACTGTTACAACTGAAGCAGTATCCTGTATGATTAAAAATATTCAATTTTACACAAGCTAATTATTATTTAAAAACACTTTCCTTTCAACTGGTATAACAGTATGAACATGATTCTGACTAAAGCATAGAAAAACGCCTCTGTATAATAATGTGGCTGTATCCGTTTCGCGTGTGCTTGAAGAAGAAACCATATATATTATTACGATCCATAACAATATCACAGTAACACAATAAGGAACCCATACATACACACTCTTATTTCATGCACACACACGCACATATAGGCTATATATAGATACACACACACACGCACAAACACTGTAAGGTGCAGTGTGGTGTGATACCATTAAGCTACTAAAAGCACTAGGATATCGTTAGTCGTTTAATGGAAGCTGATTGGTCTAAAATGTTCACAGTCAACTGTGAAATATCCGCTAAGCCAATGAACAACCGCCTAGATTGTAGCGAATAGCCACAAAGTTTTTCAAAAGAATTCTTTTGCAAATTTTAGGTTTTCTTGAATTATACGTAAAGTATGTCGTAACCATGTTTATAATGTAATAACGGCATTGTTTTCGTATAAACGTAATTCATAACACTTTATAATAACTATCATCCTCCAGACAAAAACATTTTTTACCGGCTATGAAAACAAACATGTAATAACTTTATTTGGAGTGGCCTAATCGTGTAAAAGTATAACGGCATGGATTTATGACTGCTTAATACAACTATCTAGGCCTATATTGGTAAAAGGTTTTATCAGCGTCAGTAAAGAACTTAATGACGCATAACCGTTCTTTTACAGGATGCAAGAGAAAATAAAATAAGTTCACGTATCGCTCTACCATAAATTCGTTCATTCTAGTTACGGTGTTTTGATAGTGAAAGCTTCCCTGTCCTCAGCTTTCAAATTTTATTAAGCTCGGAAAGAAACAAAATTTCAATAAGAGGTTCTTTGCCTGAAGACGAATGTCGTGATTAATGTAAATGAGAAAAAATAAAGTGAGGTAGTATTAAAGTCCGAAATGAACTGTTAATAATGTCTTCTTATCTGAGACTTACTGCTGCGGTATGTTATATGCACGCCTTCTCAGTAGCCTATTTTTTTTGCATAAAACAGTCGTAGCAGTTGGCAGCTTGCCAGGATTGGCCACGCCCTATATCTCGATGGCCTTGCTGCTGTATCCGCCTGCGAGGAACAGGAAATGGAAAGCGTGTGTCATGAGTAACAATAAATGACCTTCAGTACTTAAACTGTGCGGTGAAAAATATGAAAAGATCTCAATAATGTCTTCAGACTTAGGAAACTAATTATAATCCCTATTTGTAATTTGATCTGGGTAACTGACATTTAAGCAGTTAATTAATAATTAGTCATGAAATTAGTAGTTCTATAAGTTTTCTTTTGATATTATTCAGCAAGAAAATTCAATAGTATGTGAAATACAAAATAGCAAAACAAATACCAGTGTGCCTATTATCTATAAATAAGGAATGTTTATTCTTTTTAAACGCAAAATGGTGTGAAAATTTAATCCTTGGGCACTGCCTTAAGTAAAAAAAAAATGTGTTCATGCACATGTAGGCTAAATATAGACGAATTTTTCCAACTGTAAGGTGTACTAAATATTTTTTGGCGACTCGTTACTTGAATTAAATGCCACGCACATATGCCGCATAGTACGTATGTTTTGTTGTTAAAATAGCTTGGTTTTTGAGGTACGCAGCAGGTTAAATTTAACACAATTTAAAATGAAGAACCATGCATCGTAGCAACTTAACAGTCACCATATGCTGAGCATAAGTGGTTCGCGATAAAGTAAGCACTTTTAAAGACCATCTCGTCAAGAAAATAATTTATGAAAATTCTTATGGTGACATCAGGCTCTAACTCCTTAGTACGGTACAATCCACACAGTTTGAATTATTTTTATCACATAAAAGAAACTAGGGTTTTGAAAGTGC
Source organism: Medauroidea extradentata (assembly GCA_003012365.1). Classification (NCBI taxonomy): domain Eukaryota; kingdom Metazoa; phylum Arthropoda; class Insecta; order Phasmatodea; family Phasmatidae; genus Medauroidea; species Medauroidea extradentata. Next base: position 3,900 of record PNEQ01051432.1, read on the forward strand.
TCTTTTTATCCTGAACCACTTGTACATTTATTTACTAAAGATATATTCGTAATGTGGCTTTACTGTCATATACACCTGCCTCATACTACTTATCATATTATATATGTAATTGCGAAAATATTTAGTTATTCATATTTAAAAACCACGTGTTTAAGTGAAATTATACACCTTTTTAACAAAAAAGGTTTTTGTATTATTATTATGTTTTAAATTAAACGACAGAAATATGTATGCGCATTTGTTTACAGGAATAAACAGATATTACTGGGCAGTTAATACACTGACATTTTAACAAAGAAAAGGTTGGCCCTACTATACGGAGTTGTTTGTGAATTAGGTATCATATGGGTTCAACGGTATTTCGCTTAGGCAAATTACAATAAAAATTGCGTTCCTTAATTATGATCTACAATATCATACTTATAGAAATTATGTATATGATATGATTTCATTCCTGTAACTTGTATGACAGAATTGAAATCGAGTTCCAAAAGGCAGCAATAGGTAACTATCCACACCATAAAGTGTGAAATAATTCACAAAACGAGCAAGAAAATTTTATTACTATCATTTGTGCCCATTATTTAGTACAGCCATTTGAGAAATCAATACATTTAAAAAATAAGTTATATGGTATGCCAACAAAACAAGTGTTTGAATATTTCAATAATATTTCCTTAAAACATTTACAGAAATTTTCAGTAAAAGTTTTGGATTATTCTTTGTTAATTATTCTGTTGAACACGTTTATGGTTACACAATAAGTAGAGAGAAATCACACTGAACGAATTAGAAATTGTTGTTCTTGAAATGTTTCTACAATTCGGGAAAATTTTACCCTAGTAACTGAAACATAAAATATACTAGTTGCAATATAATACCAACAGTTATGTAATATTAATTTTTCAACGTCAGCAAAAATTCAAATGACACAGTACATTTTGAAATATTTAGTGTAACTATTGAAATTAAATGTCAGGTAGAGTTGATAACCTACAAAAATAATATATATGAATGTATATTTAAATTCTAGAGTCTTTAAAAGCTAGTGGTATAATAATATGTGAAATAATACTCTGAAAACAACAAATTTACATGTGTATATTTAATTAGGAAGTATTTACATTACAATGCATGTTATGACAGCGGAAACACACGCAGAACACACATGTATATTGAATATAATTTCAATGACTATAAATATTGTATCAATAAAACCTTTGAACTGGTAGCAAACAATTACAACTGCTCTTTAAAAATAATTAATCACTTATCACTATTGGTAAAATACAATAGTTAGAGAAAAACAGCATTCACTTAAACAGGTAGTCTGACTGATTTCGTTGTTTGATAAAAATAACAAACGTTGACTGAAAATGGCTACCAGCTTCTCATATTCAGGGAGCTCTAGTTGGGGAATGATGATGCGTGGGGAATGATATGATGGATGCGTAGTATGGTGTACTTATAAGGCCATCAGTACGAGCTGAAGGAGATGTCAGTCAGAGGAGACCCACCCTGGGGTAGAGCATAGTCCTGGGCCAGCTGGTCCAAAATACCTCCACCACCAGCGTGCCTGGCCTGAGGGGCGGGGCGAGGCCTGCTAGGGGGCGGGCCCTGGAATACAGGGGCGGGCCTCGAGGGAGGTGGTGCCGGCCTGGACTGAGAGAATGTCACTCCGGTGTGTGAACCAGTAGGGACGGAGCCTGGAATCACCGCCCTGGGTGGGGTGGGGCCCTGGCTCAGCCTGGGCGGAGGTCCATGGTTCAGTCTTGGGGCGGGCTGGGGTCTTGGCGGGGAGTAGTCCTGCTCGTCCTGGTAAGAGTCGTAGCTGAACTGCTGGCGGGAAGGCTGGGGTGGTGGTGGGGGAGGGGCGGGTCTTGGGGCGGGTCTAGGGGCGGGTCTGTGGGCGGGCCTGACAGGAGCAGGGGGTTCGTAGTAACTGCCATCGTCATATTCGGGGTAGGGTGAGTTGCCAGGCTGCTTCTTGCGGGTCTCGTCTACTAGGGTGGGTGGAGCCACGGTGATTCCCTCCCCTGAGGGCTGGAACCCGAACTTGTTGGCACCATACTCGACGACGCGCACCTTGCCGATGTCGTCCACATAGCCGTACTTGCCCATCACCTCACCAGTTTGCAGTTTGGTCTCTATCTTGAAGGAGCCGTCTGCTCCCTCGTAGCCATATGTGTAAGAACCGTCTTCATTGTGCCTGAAATACACACCACCAGACATACAAACTTTTTCTTCCTGTTCTACACATGAGCCTTAATATATTTCACACTACTAATTATTTTCTCCAAACAATTCAATGAGAAATTATAACTGCATTACATTTATGTGACTGTACATTTTATCACAGAAACGTTTATATTTTAGTTTAATTTCAATCCTATCCACCAAATGAAGTTTGAAAGGTATTTTATTTTTGTGATATTCCACCTTAATCTATGGCTATATGAACACAAATATACTCCCTTTAGCATTGTGTTTTAATCAGGCCAATTTTATTTCGCATCTTCCTTAATTACGAATGAGTACAACGTGAATCCACAGTACTACATATATATTAAATTTAATATCTAATTATTTGTGAATTTAGCAATTCATATAGTATACTACGAAATCGTATTGTAAATTTAATATAAAAAAAGTTTTACTTTGTTTTCGTCTTTAAGAATCGTCATTTATATTGCAGCACGAAAACATTTTAGTCGTTAATTTTACTTATTTCGTAATTATACAAACATTTAAAGACATTACTAACACAATATTAAAAACATTTCTGTCAGAATGTTTGTTAACATTGCTTTTTGTTCTTATAATTAAAATTATCGGTTGTTAAGTAATTCTGAAAATGTCGTTGATTCCAAATGTTAATGGTTATTTAATTTCTGATTTATTTATCTTTGTTTTCTTGTAAGGTGAGGACTTCATTGGTAGATTTATTAAATATTGAATTATAAACAACTCGTCTGATCGCAGATATATAACAATAAACGCTTAATCATACAAAAATAGCGTACATATAATTCACAATCCAATAAGTTGTAATATTTTTCATACTGTATTAACTACAGTCCAGACAAGATATTTAATTGATGTGTGAGCAGCCATTTACTACATTTTGACATAAATAGTGTGTAACAGATTCTTTAGAAAATTTATAGTACTGTTTTGTGGCTGTGTGTACTTTCTTCTTTTTTGTAGTATACTTATAAGAGGTGAAATAAATAAAATGCTAAGTTAAATTCACAGTTAAGGTCCTCAAAAACGTATGCAGTTCAAAATTTAAAATTAATGAGTAATTTATAAAAATTAGATTATTTTTTCAAAATGCAGTTGTGTGTCTATTAAATACCACACTATTTAAATAATTATATAAATGAGTTTTAAATTATTTTTGGTTGTTTTAAATATGTCTACACGTTACGATTTAAATGAGCATGTAATGTATTATGACTGTATACTTAACTTGTCCGACTGGGTAGAACATTACAAACTTTAATATTTGTAATCTAAATTTATACATGTATTAACATACATGTATTTTAAAATCTTAAATATTATTGACATCTATGAAGAGGCCACTGTGGATTAGAGTTCAGAACAGCTGCCCACCACGAGTTTTGTATCCAATTTCTGACAAGACCGTTTTGATATACTCGTGTGGGAAACGTAGCGAACGTTGCTGTTGGCCAGCGAGATTCCTCAAGAATCTTTGATTTCCCAGTTCTCGCTTTCCGTTACTGTTCCACTCTTAAGTTCCGGGTGGATCACCAACCTCCTGTCACTCACAGTTATAGGGAATTGGGGATAAAATAATCACTTTTGAAACCTAATTGTTTTTTTTTCTGTTAAATAATATATATATATATATATATATATTTTTTTTTTTTTTTTTTTTAAATTCAAACAAAAGTGTGAGTAACAATCGTTGTGTATGGATTTGGTCGGAGGTCACAAAAAATAATATTCTTCAATTAATATTTTGGACAAGACATCTTCAAAAGTGCTCGCTTTATCGCGATCCACCTATATCCTTCCAGAACGCTTGTAATCCTAATGAACGGGGGTGCCCCTGGAAGCTCGGCAACCTGGAACGTGAGACTGTGCGACGGGCTATCTGCTCACCAGGCGCTAGGACTCGACTCACCTGTTGATCTGCTTGAGGATAGGTACAGGCGTGGGTCGCGGGCCGGAGGGCAGGTTCTGTCTGACAGGGGCGGGCGCAGGGCGGTGGTACGACCTCTGTGGCGGGCTGGGCCTCGGTGCTGGCTCCTGGTAGTCGTAGTCAGAGTCGACGTAGTTGCCGTTGTACTGCTGAGCCACGGCGGCGGACACTGCCAGCGCTAGTAGCGCTATCTGCACACAACACAACACTCACTATCAATACTACAACTTAGCGTAGAAGAACTGCTCTAAGAACATAACACTGACTTAGCAGCTCCTCTGACCATTTCGCTATCGTCCACACGAAGTCTATCTTCACCAATTAACATATATATGGGGACCTGAATTACAAACCGTGCGAACTCCATAATTTAAGAACGACAAACAAAAAAATAATAATAATTTCTTTACTGTGCGCATTTATTTCTATCTGTAATATGATACTAATTGGAGTAAAATATGTAATTTTTAATTAGTGACATATTTAATATAGTTATAAATGCACACATAAATAAAATATTACTTTTATTACTAATTCATATACTTTGGAGTTAGCATGCTATAGAATTCAGGACCTCATACATATACATGCACACATATTCATTCTCATTCATTTGGAGTAAATTTATACCAGCCAGGGAAACTTTCTACTTCCAAGATAATTTATTTTATGTTGTAGATTCAAATCTTTAATGAGTACTGTTTATTTCATGATAAACACGTTTGTTGATTTCAAAGATTCACTTGTGGTTGAAAAGAACAAACGAAATACCTGGTACAATGTTATTACAAAAGTACTATACTTTTTATCGTGTCACATATCCAAGAATGTAATAACACATATGTGGTTCCCATGATGAGTCGCGTTTGCATGTGTGAAGTACACAATCAATGGAGCACTAAGGGTGAGTATTAACGGCCTAAGTAATACGGTGTCACCTCTACGCGCAAGTCACTCAACTGGTGTCCAGTAATTTACTGTTGTATGTTTTATTTTTAGGAAGTAGTCCATTTCACACACTTGATGGTTGTCTCGAGAAAAAAATCATAATTTTATCAAAGAGACAGCAGTTTTCTGATTAACTATGTAACTTTTAATACACAGCAGAGGAACAAATAAACAGTAACATTTTATGACAGGCGAACAAGTACTTTGTCAGCGAATCATCCATTTAACGTATTCTCTTCATTTGTAACAGAAATCTTAAAATTACGACGTCATAAGTTGTTCACCCAAATCACATAGCTGTTTCTAATTGCTTGTTAATTAATTTGGAAGCCCTATTTTTAGATTACATTTTTTTACTTTTCTTAACTCAATTTTAAATACTAACGTACCTATTTTAATAAAAATGTAAGTATACTTAAATTGTATCCTATAAACGCCGGCTCTACAGAATTTGTTTAACATTGTGTTTCTTAACACGTACAGTACGATTTTGCACATTCCTTATCTTCTAAAAATTTTATAGCTTTCAATAATATTACGTTTACTGTAACCAACATAAAGTAAGTATTTCTTCCTCCATGAAGTTAACGTTCGATAACATTAAAAGCTACAACAATTTAAAGTGTTTCGCGAAGATTTGCTCTTCCCTCAACAGCAATTTCAGTTATAATATTAAATTCTGTTTGGTAACGATGAGGTGGCATTGACGTCTACTAAACAAATAGATAATTAAACAAGGTCACTCTATTTTGGTTTTACGTTTCCTCAAACATAACATTGCCTTGTAAATGGTGCGTGTGGGAGGGGAGAGGTAACGGCCAGATATTGTTTCAGCATTCGCCAAGAGTGATTTCGGAAAGCCTTGGGAAACTGATATCAATATGGCTGAAGCTGGGGATCGAACCCAGATTCTCCCGAATGCGAGGCGAGTATTCTACCACTGCTCCACCAAGTTTGGTTCACACAGTTAATACAATAACATCAACTTGGAGAGGAATTGGCCATGGCCTTCGTAAAGAAACCACCTGAGTGATTTTGACTCTCTTTAATATTTGTCTATCATGTTGGCGTTGCATTACTTCGCTCAGTAAAACAATCGTGGTGAATTATTTTTAAGTTATTTCTGGGTATAACGTATTTCATGTCCGCTGGTGAGCAATTCATTTGCACACAGAGCCTCACGTCCCGTGAGAGCAAACATTTGTGATTAATTATTTTATGTAGTAATTTGTATGGCGTTTAATGCCTTGGTCAATGGATATAAAAAAATAGACGTACGTTCACAGGAAAGGTTCACAATTACTTGAAACACCACTTCAAAAATTAAAAAAACCTCGTAAATACTAAAAGAGTGAACTCAATAGTTTTCGAATCTCTAAAATTTATGAGAATGCGTGGATTTAGTGATTTTAAACCACTTGCTCTTCGATACGTCTTCTGGGTTAGCCTTGCTTAGGTCACGTTTTTACTAACTCATATCCACGTGACTCTTTGGGACAATCAATGAGGTTATGATTCCGAAGTCTTAGTCATCCCTTTTAAACGTAAAATATTTACACATCTCTATACCTACAAAAAAAAAGCAACAAAAAGTGAAAGCAACGTTGCTCTTTTCTGTAACGCAGCCAGTGCTCATTTGCATTTATTGTTGTAGTGTAAAAACTCTATAAGCAATAATTTGACATTTGAAGGCCTTGGTGAAAGGAAGGAGTATGTCACTTTTTAAAATTCCCAAAAACGTGCGAAAAATTTAATTTAGAAGGAAGGATTTAAAGGCGTTTTTTTACGGGATCAATATTTGCAGAAGATGGTTTTACATTTTACATTTACGTTAGCACTTAACAGTAATAATTACTTGTAAACATTTCCTGATGTCGTACAAAAACTTAAACAAAAAATTATCAGAATTTAAGATAATTTACACGAAGTGATGATTAAAGAAATACTTTTAATGAAACAGTCTGTTAAAAAGATTAAATTTTGAAAATTATAATTATTCCAAATAAAACGTATGTTCATTACGTGTTGTAACACACAATAGCGTTGTTTCTGTTAACAAATACTATTTTTTTTTTTTAACATTCTCGGGTTTAGTAATTGTTTGCGTGTGCGAATAATAAAATCAAATTGTATTCTTACTAACATCGACTTATGTATATTCAAAAAGCCATGCATAAAAGCTAAATAGTTCTGTACAATAATATTTTTAATTTTTACTTTTGTAGCAAGTTATGAATTTTTTTTTCAGACAGGCATTTAAAACACAGTTTTGTAATTTTGGAAAGTTTTGCACAATATTGTCTGATTCAGTACTACTTAATTTTAGATTTACAGGCAGGTCATTTCATAATTTAATAACGGTCACGCTAGCGATCACGAGAAGGAACCAAGCATTTTAAGAGAGGCGGAAAATTATGGGAATACATCTGATATCTTGCTAAGTTTCATACTGATGTAATAAATCTAACAATAAATCAGCAAAACATTTGGTTCTATTTTGTCAAAAAATGTAGAAATTGTCACGATTGATGTTCAATTTATTTCTCGGGGATAATGTACGCCTTATGATCTTGAGCTTGTAAACAAGTGCTAAAGAAGTGATTTAAGGTAGAATACAGATATGTTTCATACATTTGTAATTTAATTACAACCTACAACCTGTTGCTTCGTGAGTGTAGTGTTTTGCGTAAATTGTCGTGTTTCTGAAATTATAAGACTTTATTAAACACTTCTTATTTTCACGCCCTATTTATATATACTGCAGAACTAATGTGGCTTCCTGTATAGATTTTATTCGTGTGTGAGAGACAAAATCGATTGAGCTCTAAGGGTACCGCTGGTCGGCGTGTGCAATAATACATTATCGCTTTTAGGCTCAAGACATTCAACTGGCGTTTACTATTTATCTTTATCCTGTGGGATTTTATGCTGTGACCATAATATTTTATTTCTGGGAAGTTTGCTCTGAAGTCAACGACACGTATCCATATTTGAATATTTTTATCTTGGTAGGGTAGAGGGTATTCAAGATATTAACGTATGAAGTTGCTGTTGTTAGCCGATAAACATGTTTCAAATAAACTTACCCGAATTTTTGACCTTACGGTGACATAGTTTGAAGTGTTTGTTCCATTCGTAGATATACAAATGTAATGCGCGTTAAGTGGTTTCACAAAAAAAATAATTGTTAGTAATCTCTGAAAAATATTTTAAGCTTAGGAAGAGATGCCTTTTCAAGTGTAATTTTTGGTAAGTCTGTTCTATGAATCCCACATTTTCCGAGGAATTTTTGCTTGACTTTAGTAAAGGAATAATAACAAAAAAACGTTCAGAACTAATGTTTTGAATCAGTTCGTATCTTTCTGCACGTAATGACGGGAAATCTTTAACCTCTCTGGACACGTCACTTGATGTTTGCGTCTGTTAAGATAAATTGTGCAGTAGAATGTAACCTTTATAGTTTGATAAAATAGTTATTAATTATATAAAATACTATTAAGTCAATTTAAATTAATTTTATTTCAGCAGTTTTGTATTTAAGTAGGAAAATACACGGAATTACGTTCTATTATTCACTGTTAATCACACAAGCAGTAAGGCAACAATGGTTAATGTTAAAATATATGCAGCAACGGCTGGTGATATTACTCAAAGGTACAAATTTTGTACTCATTTCATTCCGAACAACCTATAGCGTAACATGGTAACATTTGTTACAGTGCAGGTGAGATCGCAGTATAAGGCAGAGGTACGTACAGTAAGTACTATGTAACACACACCCACAAAGAACTGTGGAGCAATACACGCTTCAACTTCTTGAAAAATACTCAAGTTAGTGAAATAGCACCGGGACAATTCGTCATTTATTTTGACTTGAACATTTTTTTTACATGAGCTTAAAACAAATTATACTTTCGCGATACAATAGTCGATTGAAGCAATTCTTACTACCTTCTCAGAAAATAAAATAAAATCCCTTCATAACAGTGGTCTCACATTTTAGTTACTCACATTTTTTTTCTTCGGAAACTTATTTATCCACTTCATTATTTTATTTGTTATTTGTACCGTTTAAACTTCAAATGCGTTTGTAATTAAAAAAAAGTTGCCAACGGTTTTACACAATTCAACAACGTTTCATTAAGAATTCTTTATAGGTAGATTATTTTACAAATAATAATATTAGCTTCAAAACAAAAATTCTTAAAATGCGTATTTTATTTTGGTAAAATAATCCAATAAACATGTGATCTTTTCAAGTATTCAAAGTTTACTTTACCTAGATATAGTGTCAGAATACGTGTGTTTTATGTTAGGGTCTGGCAATTTAAACAAAACGTGAATAGCAGGTTTTATAATGTAATTATACTTTATTTTCAGCTCATTTTATCTGAATGTAACCTTACGAATCAAGTAGCATACTAGATAAATTTACGAAGGCTCTCCTCTCCGTAAGAGCATTTTGAATAATGGATTAGAGAAAATGAAGTATTGAAATAAAAATTTGATGCTGAAACTATTTTGACACAACAATAATAAACAGTGAAATTCTGTGGCTCAGATGTAATAAGTGCGCACTTGTGTTGGATTCTTCGCTACTTACTAGTGCTGTACATAAGTGTTGCAATAAGGCGATTAAAATTCATTTGAATCACATCGCGTTCCGACAAAGACCGCAATCACGCTAGAATCCTTAAACATATTTAAATTAACACATTCGCCAGCAATGTTTGGTCGCATTAAAAGCTAAACATGTCTGCAAAGTTAAACGCTTGAACTGAATAAAAATATGCTTTCTAACCTCGACAAATTTGGAACTTGAAATGTGATTTATACAGGTACACTATCTACACTCAACACTCTTGACATTTAAAATGTCATGTAACTACAATTGAAGGGTCTGATGCCATAGTGAATCAAGTCAATTTTTTTCTTCCTAAAGCGGGAAGTAGTTTTCTTTTATCCCAAATTAAACGTATATATGACTAAATAAACATGATCAAAGAATGTAATAGTAACTACTTTATGTACGTTAATACTGAATATCATGGTCCATGTCTGAATTTTAAACTTATTTTTCCAAGCATTCAAGAATACAGGACATTGTTCAGTATGTCATCAAACCCTCATATTACACTATGCTTGTAAACGAATAACAGCACTTTAAACCTAAAAGTGTATTTAATTTATTGAGTTTAAAGCGGCGCACCAAAAAAAAAAGCAGCCATGTTTCTTACTCGATGTAGCCAATAGGACAGCAGCAGAGAAGGAAGGTATGTAGACAGAAACTACACATGGAACTTATTTACTTTGACTGAGAAAAGACTGTGAGCATCTAGTTAGTGTAACAGCGGCCTTAGTCTGTGTACTACACTCTGCTCTGTATATGAAGGGAAAATACGCCCATGTAGTGGAGAAACATCGAAACACAGTGATGAAAGACCTAGAAGTGCCCTTATAAATTCAATAGTCCAGTATTCCTTACATTTTGCTCGCTGCAATATCCAAGCTCGTAATTTATATACAGGATTGTTGCCAAATTGTACGTCATTATTTTGGAGGAACATTAAAATAATATAAAATATTTCATGAACATATGTCCGAAAATGCACCATTTCTGCACTGAAGCTCACAGCAAATGATGTATACTGCATTGTATGTGGGTTGGACTGTGTTGCTGTGGAATATCATCTATTATTAACAACTGCATACCAGACAGTAAGTTTTTAATTGGAAGGTTGGCATTGTCCGATGTAGCATTCAACAGTTGCATGATCCAGAACGTACGACATGCACTTTTAGTATGAGACCTGTAGTGCAGTAACCGTGCGTTCTCGGGCGTAAGTAGATTTAATAATTGGTGAGGATTATTTCTCCCGCCATTCAGTTTCGAAACAATGTCTAAATGGAAGCAGTAAATTACATGGGGTGAAGTAGGCAAAACACTTCCTGGTACCAGATACTATAAATTTGTAGTATATTCTGTTCACGGGAATGTGAGCATTTTGGATAACTGTCTCGTCAAGAATACTTATCAAGAAATATATTATATTTTAACCTCCAATAGTAATATATTAAAACACTCAAATAACGCTGTGTTTATTACTTTATATGTTGGTGTTAACAAGTAGCAATTCGATATAAATATCTAAATTAAAAAAACAAGTAACCATAATTGAAAACTTGATCACTTCACTTCACATTACATAGCATAGCTAGTTAATCGTAGTTATGTATATGACACCACATCCAGCATGTATGTTGGCATAACTGCACAGATGTTAGTGGTTCTTATTATTTAGTGTGCCAAGAGGTGCAATACGAAAACTCACTGTGTCTTGCAAAAGTCTGTCATCCACTGATGGCCGAAGAAAAATATTGCGTACGTAGTCCTCGAAAGTAGTTGTTATATGTTTTACGTACCAAGAAATATAAAATAAACTGTATGTTTTACCGCAGTTTTAACGGTTTGCGTTTAAATAAGTACTTTTGAAGAACACCTTAGCAAATATTATATTTTGTACACATATTAACTTCAGTCGTGAAATCTAGTAACTGTCAGCTCGACGTATTGTCTTTATTACTTGTTCTGCTTTGCTTAAATTTCATGTGATGGAAAGATACCTAAAAAGGGATCATAGAAAGAAAGTTAGTTACTAGAGTTTTGAAAGTTCTCAACTGTACGTTTTGACACTTCTTTTAGCTCCTTACAATGCGCCGTACATATTTTATGCTACGCCAATCAACATTTCTGTTGCTGAAATATGTTTTAATAGTATATGTCGTTGTATGTATGGAATTCTGATCAGTATTACATCACGTAAAAATAACTACCCTCACACTGTTAAAATTTTACTGAAGTCATACGACAAGGAGTGTATATTTGTAGCAACGATTTACGCAAGGAAGGGGACTTGGAGAGGAATCGACTATGGCATTTTTAAAGAAACAATCTCAGAGTGATATCGGAAGACAATGGATAATCGTACTCAGGAGTGTCGGGAAACGTGAATGGAACCAGGGACCTCCTGAATGCGAGTCCTGCGTGCTAAGTTTGCTGCGGGAAACCAGGCAGTAGTGGCGCGACCTTGTAGGAGGTGCACGGCGGGTTGGCGTGACCAGACAGGGGCAGAGCTGTGCCTAGTGCCACTGCTGCCCTCAGGGGCTAGCTCGCCTCTTCCAAGGTGGACGAGTGTGTCGCTATGCGGCGGCGAACCAGTTCCGCTAACAGCCGGGCCCCAACTACCGTTATAGGGAGCGAGCGACCAGTTTCACTTTCATGGACACAGCGCGCCTAGCTCTCTGCCGCGATACCTACCCGCAACACACCAGTGCAAGGTCGCGCATATGTCGAGCACTACGCCTTCATTTTTAGAGCTATTACTTATATCCTCGATCAGTAATGAGCCAGTTAAATAAGCAAGAAAATTGCTTTCCTCACACAATTTTAACACGTTATCGCTCTAGAGTCAATCTGTGTGACATCTGTCACGTGGAGATAAACCATTAGTTGACGAGAAAACATTCTAGATCCTTGGCTCACAAATAACGCTCTAGGTACGACAGCATACGTTTGATCTGATGTTAAACGTAGCCAACTATTTCTTCAGCATTGTCATTTGGCTTTACACATTCATATTACCATTTACTTTCAACCGAGGCCGTGAATACCATTACCTGACACGTGTAGTTGAATGCTCAGTGCTTACACAAAAATTACGCCGTTTTAATTTTCGTGTCGTATAAAATTTTTGTCTTTAAAAGATTTACTTTTGTATCAAAATGATTCCGAAACTTCGGAGAAATCGTTTTGTTTTAGTTAATCCTCAGATAAGTTTTCACGGGTGATATGTTTCCCCCGAAACTGTTGACTGCACTCGAACATAATTTTACAGGATGTGTACAAAATGAATATACTTGTTTGTATGCTTCCCATTTGGCAATTTTATTTCCTTTAATAACTATAAATGTTTTACAATTAAGACAAAATTAGTAAATTTGTGTTTGATTTTGTGTAAATATTTTTACAAAAAAAGTATAGTAGAGTAAACAAATAATTGGAAAATAAATTAACACGTAGCTTAAGTTTGCTGCAGTAGCATAATGGTGCTACATTTATATATTTTATGTCACACCTCAGCAAGTGTGTTTGAAGTTACTGAGCGCGCGGGGATTAAGGCAAGTTCAATTTTACACACAACTTGCTACATCACCTCGATGTGCAAGGAATGAATTTAAGTGACGCCTGTCTTCCCCGCGATGGCTATTACAATAATGCTGACCAACAAAATGTCTCATTTTACAGCAGAAAAAATTCTAAAAAAAAAAAAAAAAAAAAAAAAAAAAAAAAAAAAAAAAAAAAAAAAAAAAAAAAAAAAAAAAAAAACTGAACCAAGTGTCCTTTTAAAGAAGACTATAGTAAATTACACTTAGGCTAAATGTACATTACACTTAGCTGCGTTTTGGTGTTATATTTTAAATTACCAAATCTGTAAAGTGCTTGTAAGGATTGCAAGTCTGCAGTCATGGCGTTATGGAAAAAATTTAATATTTATTTTTTGTTACAACGAACCTCTGAGGTATTACTAGGGACCCTGGTTTTTCGCGAAAAGAATTTGGCCCCACTTTGTTCCAGTGTCTTACGTGCACCGCTGCAGTTCTGCTTCGTGGTCAGTGATTGGATATTTTAACTCTCTCGAGTCTTGGGATTCTACCGGCAAATCACAGGCGTGAGGTGTTTCAGAGGCTTAATTGTAATTGGCTCAGACAAATTATATAAGGCTCTTCATACAGACACGCTGCCAATAATCAGGGAGTAGAATTGCAGATGTGCACGTAAGGCACTGAAACAATGTGGGGCAAAATTCTTTTCGCGAAAAACCAGGGTCCCTAGGTATTACTACTTGATAATAGAACCAACTTTATAGCATACGAGCTAAATATTGCATATACCTAAGATTCCTTGAAGTTTAAGTCCTCCCATAGTGGGAACTAATATTGTGTAACAAAAAGTCTAGTTGTACACTTTGTGTCCAGGAAACATAGGTACCATAGCTACGAGAGTCAAGGTGTAATATAAGTTGCGAAATATAATATTTGCAGTCAAAATACTGCAGTAAACTTGCGATTGGCTTCACTTCCGTAACGTCACTAATATACCATAGTAATTCATGAGTTTATGTAATACTTGGTGCCATGTTTGCGATACATGTGCAATAAGAGCAACTAATTAACTTTTTTTTTTACGAGAAAATCTTGATTTAAAAGAAATTACAGTACGAATACGGAGATATTATTTTTCCTACGCGTATTTTAATATTTTCGGGTATGTGCTTGCTAATTAATTACATAAAACAACTAGGAAACTGTTACAGGGTGGTAGCGTACAACTTCTAACCCTTATTAAGAGTTAATGTAGCAAATTGTCTACAGTCTGTTAAGCGACGCATGCGTGCAGGTTGGATAGGTAAGCCAAGGTTAGTTGAGCACGTGGGCCACTGTGATTGGGCGAGTGATGGCACACCTGAGAGATATAAATGTTAGGAAGCGAGGGTAGTATTATGTGGTCGTACACGCAGGCGGTATAGGTATACAGGTGTATGGCGGGTACTTGCCAGTGTTGCGGGCTGCATATCTGCCAGGCGGAGAGCTTGCTCTGGTGTCCGGGAGAGGCGAGGTACGACTGGGCCGCTGTGTGGACGGCATCTTGTCTTATACGGAGCGGCAGCTGCGAGCAAGAACGGGTCAAGCGCCACCTCCTGTGGGTCGCGGGTTCGATTCGCCCAAGGTCCCAGTCGAGGCTGATGTGAGCGAGCAGTACCTCTCCGCTCCGCCAATATAGGGTTGCTTTTACAACCCCAAATATTCTGTATTATTCCTTGTCCTACGCTAGTGTTGCTGGGGATGGTAGTATATACACTGCAAGCGTGTATTCATATCATTCGCCTAAATCTAATAGCAAACAACGAATAGAAATATTTATAAGAAATAAATTTATCCCTGTCTCAAACTTAAACGTCTTCGATAAGAAAATAATTTTTAGCAAGGAACTTAAGGATTCATTAATAATAACAAACAAAATAGCTTCATACTATTTAATGAAAACTGTTAAATGAAAATATTATTAGAACTAAAATTATTTTCTAGACGAAGTAACGTTTATTCCATAGTTATTGGTCCTGCTATTTTCGCTTTGAACTGAAGATTAACCACGTGCTACAAACAAGTAACCTTTCTTTGTTATACAAAATAAAATATTAAGTTTATATATACCACAAATCATTCTCTAGTATACCATTTGTGCGACCTGACCTCTTTGAGCTGTTAGTCCCCAAAATTTTACTGAAAGCAAGGTTTTAACGCCCTATGATAATGAAAACTGTAATGTACAAGTCTGTAAGCATTTCCTGTCGGGATTTGACGGGATAACACTTCCACATAAAGGTCAGATAGTTCAAATTCCTGGTTGTGCTGTGGGTTGTATAACTGAACTCTTCAAGGGGCACTAAAACGGAACGGGCTAGGCGTCGAGTAATGTCAGGGTTTACGCACCACAGAAGGGCCCATATATTGTTCGTTAACATCGCGCCATTCAAAAAATTAATGTACGGTATGCTAAAGACGCCTTAAGTATAAGGTTTAAAAATGCTCTCTTTGAAACACTTTGTCAGATGACTCAGAGCTGCAGTAAATTGGCACGATATTTTTAAATTATATCAAGTAACATTATTTTAGTTATTTGAAAATCTGTATTAATGTAATCAGTTTCCGTGATATAATGAAAAATTTGTTTGCAGTTTCTATGTGTAAGAAAATAAATATTTGTAATTTGTGACAAAATTAACAGTACACGGAATGGTAGACAACTAATGGTATACGAGTACACAAGTATTTTGCTTCAGAAGAATATTTTATTGTTTTAATTGTATGTGCTTTTCTTTTGAAATATCGAATATTTATACATCCATTTGAGTGCATGAAAGATAACAATCTTATAATTGTACGAACAAAAACTGTCTACTGTTGGTCACTAGAAGAATTACGTTATTAATTGTTTTATTATTTGCACAATACTAGAAACGTATCTTTTGAATTAGGATAAATAAATTTTTATTTGTTTGCAACTGACCTATTTTTCAGATTGCCTTCGTAAACTAAGAAATTTTCTTAAGTTGTATTTACTTTTCGGCAGAGTTTCAAGTCATGGGTTAATTTCAACGTATAAACCTAATTATGACTACGGAATAAATGTGCACTAGGCATGCAGATATCTTGGCGAAACGTTGTTCTCATATACCTCACTCCAAAGCAAACTGACTCAGTACCAAACACACTATTTCATGTGTAACGTAAGTGCCTTCGTGGTCTGCTGACAAATTAACAAGCGGGAACTTGTCAATTTTCCTATACGTCAACATTTGGATGTATTTGTAAGCTGATATCAGCACCTGTTTAACAACATGAAGTAACATAGCTATTAGAAGATAGCAAACTTAAGTATTCATAGCCACCCTCAGGTATAACTGCCCAACATATGTAAAGATCAAGCGATGCTTGAAGTCCAGTGAATGAATGTGAGGTAACTGCATTCAATGATGTCATAACTAGAATATACTATCTAGAACTGCAGATTCCGAAAAAAAATATTGACGAAAATACTAGTGAAATAAATTTGCTGATGAGTAAAAGTTACCCACTTATTAAAATGTGTATAAAAATCAACAAATTTTCATATCTTCAAGCGTACTCACACAATGTTCGCAAAAAAAACTCGTTAAGAATAATAATGAAACAACATTTACGGTCTTCGTTCCCAAAAAGATTTCTTTTCTTGAAATAGTTTACTTATCTAGTGTTTTATATGAGTATGATGTTGATGTCGTATCGCTGTACTATTTTCTGTGAAATTCCTTGTGAGCTTAGAAGTATTTAAGTACATACATACATCTTTTTTGCTATTCTGGGGTAGAATAATTCACTAAATTTCAGTACTGAGCGTATAACAGTAGGTTTCAGTTTGTGTTGTTCAAACAGATTGCCTGCAAATTTACGGAATTATGATTCCCGTTCTTTTAGAAGTTGTTGGGTAACATAATAGATAATTACGTGGTTAAAAAAAACAAAAATACATTATGTGAAATGTTGATTCAAACTACGTGTTTCTTTTACAAGTTGTAGTCAATTTCTTAATATTGTTCTATGGTGACACACACAGATATATATATATATATATATATATATATATATATATATATATATATATATATATATATATATATAGGCTGTCCAGAAACAAAGGCATAATTGGAGACGAAAAATGTTTGTGCCAAAATATTCTACGATGACACTTTCCTACACGTGGCAAAATGTTCTATGATGTGGCAACATATCACTGTTGTCTGTCCTCTCTTCGTCTCCACATATATCTTACTTATCTGACTACTACTGTTTTAACCTGCATATCATGGGTGCACGTTGAAATCTCAAGCAGCCTAAGCATTTACTGTAGGTAATATAATGCATAAAATATTAACTGGACGTGGAGTGCAAGAGGTGACTATTTCTGCGCAGTGTTACCAAATTGTGCACGTTAAATGCTATCGTAAAACATTTTGCCACTTACATTTTCGTCTCCAATTTATCACAGGATTCATATGGTGTACTTATTATGCGTTTGTTTCTGGAATACTGTGTGTATTTATGTATATACATATGTGTGTGTTGGTGTGTGGGTGTGTGTATATTATATATAATACAGTGTTCTGGGTATTTGTAATTTTAAGAAGTAAATAAATCGTTAGAATCTCAGTATGAGAGTCTTTAAAACGTAGCTATTAAGTATAACATCCAGATACGCAAATAATTGTATTCTTTGCTATCACGACTTTGGGAAGTAATTGCAAATTAAATTAGGAAACTGCCATTAAAGTTTAATTTTTATACATACAGGATATAATGTACATTTAAGCACACAGCGTAAAGTGTAAAATTTCCAGTGGTATTGCTCAGACACGTTAACTGCAGAGTTTGTTCAATATAATGCTGTGTAAAATATTTCGCATTTTGTATTTACTTTTTTTGTTGTAAACTACGTTACTCTTGTAAATTTTACAATAAAAGTAGACTAGCTCCGTTTTTTAACCATATTCGTTTGTCTTGTGTATATTTTAACACGTAAATAAATTACTTAGTTCATGATTTAGCTTTGAATATAAATTTCATATATATTTGTCAACAAGTTTTGCTTAGCGGTAAAACGATAAAATTTTAATTTAGATAGAAATGTCAGGAAAACACAATACGTGTTCCTCTTTAAGAATAGGGTTTAATGTAAAGAATTAAGGGCAGTATTCTTTTAGTATGTTAAAACATTTCCTCGTTTAAATTTGCTATTGATTTGTAGAATTTACTCAAGAGGACGAGTTAATAAAAAAGAATAACAAATATTTTTAATTAATTAACAACAGACCAATAAATGTACAAACAATTGTTTTTATGTTCGAGAAATTAAATTATTTTTATGATCAGACTGTTCATTTACCGTTACAGGAACAATCTAACTGTGATGCGAAAAAGGTAAACGGAACTCAAGGCGAAAAACTTCAAAATTTAATTTTTATTTAGTTCAGTTTCAGTGCAGAAGTACGTGTGTTATAACAGAAAAATTACCTTTACGCGTTTTAAATTAAGAGGCATGCATTTTTCAATTGTAATAAATCAAAATGTAACAATTGTTTTAATGCATCGCAAGTAAAACATTTTTTAAGTAATTTTTAAATTTTTCTGTTATTTCTCTACACTTTTTGTCAAGGGATTGTTGCACAGATTAAATAGTTAAAACAATCAACACCCCAACTGTATTGACGATATTTTTTAATTTTCCACTTCTGTAAATTATGTCTTGCCAAAAAGGGTCCGTTTTCCTTTTCCTATTAAAAAAAGTACTGGAAACCAAACATGATTTTTTTTCCTTATTACATGAGAATGATGGTTTCTTCTTTCACGGCGCATCTTGCTACAGAACACTGCATGCAATAACCACGCCCGCATACCTCGTTATTGGCAACAATGCGCTCAGTGCAACCTTGCCAAACATCGCGCCACGGAGGTCGCGACAGGAGACAGGAAGTCCACCCACCAAGGATAAGTTGTCTGACGGTCGGGTCAACAGGAAGGATATCAACTCCTCTACTCCAGTTTTTATCACCTCAGGAAATACCTTCCTCCCTCTCCTTCCTCTGCCGCAACATGTGGATCATGTGTCTAGGGACAGTGCTCTGGTATTAATATCTGGTTATACTGAATTCTAACAAGTTTACACGATATACGAGATTCACACTGAATTTAAAATATTCGCTCTATAATTAGAAACAAAATTTAACGTTACTCAAAATAAAATACAGTAACTTTAAAGTTTTCAATGGTTAACTAAAAACAATTTTAATTTGAAAATTAGTTGAGCAATACGCACTTATTTAAAGGATTGTTTTCATTGAAAGTTTATTTCCATTAAACAGTAGTACAGTACCCATCAATGTAGTATTTAATTTTTCCATAGTATTTTCACAATAATTAGGACTGATTACATGAACCAATATTTTTGAGTTTATTGCATTATTTTAGCTAAATCGTAAAACCTTAATAGTATAATAAAGTAATAAACGTTTTGTATATTTTAGTTGGAGACATATCTGTAATGTATGAGGAATGCGATGTGCGTTTAGGCTGCTCGATAGGAAAGAAATTGTCGGTATGTCATAATCTACTGAATACTATTCTTAATTTAGACATTATTATTGTAGATATATTAATGAATACGTCCACTAGCAATTACATAAAGACATACTTAAACCACAATTTTACTGTATTTGAAACATGCCATAAAACCAACATTAAAAACAAGATATTACATAATTAATGGTAATGCCATGAAAAAGCCATCTTAATGAAAAATCTAATGTAACTTGGGAAAATGTCATTAAAAAATTTAACTAATTTTTCATCATTTCATGTCAGTAAGATTAACTGACATCACCGTTACTACATCACCTTGCGAGGCATCTTAAATCGCTTAAAATGGATACATTTATTGATTTATTATTTGTTTATCCACGTAAAGTTCAGCCAAAGGCCGGTTTGCAAGAAATACGTGTAACTTTACAGAACATTTTACCTCAGTACTTAAGTAGAGAAAGAAAAATACATATTAATCGGACAAAAATTAAATAAAACAGTTCACAATAATTTAATTACATGGCCGAATGTATATTGTACAACTATTGTAACGTAAAGTTTTATTGAACTACACAAAGATAAAATGACAAATAAAATCAACTGTGGTATTACAGTAGAAGTAGTTTGGTTTAGGATGACAGTTTCTTTGCTGGTCATTCCACAGTTTAGCTACTTGATAGGTAAATAAATGATTTTTTGTACATTGTAGTGCCATGAACCGTGACTCTTAAATTGGTTTTGTGACGTGTAAAATGTCCGTGATCAGGCATGAAGTGATCTAATTTGTTAAAAAGACAAATTGGTTATTTAAACCTTTAGATTTTTGTAATGTGTCTTACCAACTGTCGCAATCTTCTATTAGTCCAGGATTGTAATGCTGTTGCTGCACTTGCAATCCTTCTCATGCATTCCAGTTCCTCTCGCTGCTTTCACCATGTTCCGCGACTCGCCCCTGCAAGTCTTTGTGTTTGTTGAATGTTTAACTTCCTTCTTCCTTACGTGACGTGCGAGAGTTATCCTAGCTATAGAGTAAACATTTTTGTACTATTTGCAAATCATTTGAAACTTCAGTTGTCAGCATTTTATATACGGGTGTCATTTTGCCTGTTACACCACGTTTGTATTTAAAATATTCAAAATAAACACAAATCTCCATGTTTACAACCGGCATATATTCTCTAATGTACGTCATAGTTAAAACACTTCTTACTTTTTTTTTTTACATTTACTGGTAATGCTGACAAAATTTTCCTTTGCATATTTATACTGTTACAAAATGTGATTTTACAAGTGTTTATCTCACTGTCAAATAAAATAATAACAGAATAAAAATTCATCGATAGAGTTAATTTTTGGCTTCGAAATTCACGTGTTTTAAAAACGAATGATAAAACCAAGCGAGAAGTTGAACATAAAATTTCGTGACTGGATGTTTAAATCCACTTACCTGAATTTGACTAGCTCTGTACTATAAAATACATGTGATAAACTATGTATATATGTTTGAATTTTAAGCAAAAATATAGGCATCTCACACTGCATTGCACAATTTTGTTATGAACATTACTGGAAACATCATGTTTCACATTTTTAAAACAAAAGACCCCGTTAGTATATATTCAGAACTTGATATTTAAATAGTACAACTGCATGTTTTAAAAAGTCGCCTAAGGAGTATTTAAGAAAAGCTAATGAAAATGTTTTTTTTTTTCATCCAATGGCAGCCACCATTAAAGAAATTGCTCTCTTCACAGATGAATATTTCGGAAATGTTGCTATATTATTGTAGCTGTACGATATGCGCACATAATTTAAAGTTTTCAGATGTGTTCGTGTGAACTGCAACGTTATCTGGAAAACGTCAGTATACAGCAATCTTCGCGGCGCGAATTTCTGAATCTTCCCACTCTTGTGCGTGGGTGTGTATGAGTGTATGTATATATGTATGTGTATATATATGTATATATAATAACTACACGAGGAACGGGTTATATATGTCAAACAAAGTAGCCGAATATTCACGTCACAGTAGGTTATGTCTGTACAAAAAAAATAGCCAAGTAAAAGCTGGTTGACTGTTTTCTGTATCTTCTACTGCTGACGGCAACCCACTTTCCGAAAATCAGAGCACTTAGTCAGAAGTATAGCCTCCAACCCAGGTGCTAAATACCATCTCCTATCTCGCCAGTTACTGGTCAGCAGCTTCAGCTAAACGAAGAACGGTCGTCAGTAATCTCAGCTGCTATCAGTAAAAAAAAATTAACTCGCTCTCAGTTACCGCTGATAGGTGAAATTTCAACTGTGTTAGTCACGTACGTCACCGAAACACACATTTATTATAAATTAACACTTTAACTATGGCTTCCAAACAAACCGTCTTCCAAACAGGCGCATATGAGATTTATGCATCCAGAGATTTATACAAACTAAAAACCTAGGGGAGGTGGTTTTCCACTAACGTAAAGAAGCCTATGATAGGGGAGTTAAGAGGCATGGTAAGGCATGATATCGAGCGGACAGCTGGAATACTCGTTCGTCAATAAAATCTAAACTACTCATCAAAATTCGATGATATTTTTTACGAGTAGATAATTTATCAGCGGACGTTTATTTGCATATCACTATGCGGTAGTATGCTTTACTTTCGAGGAAAAAATTAAAAATTGTATTTAGAAAATTAAGGTTTCAAACCGCAAAATCTACAAAAAATTTAAACTGTTATTTTGTAACTTTTAATATGTCATAATAACCGAATTTAAAAAATACTCGCGTATTGATTTGAAAATAATTTTAGTATCCGAAAATCTCTGCGCGAGAGGTTTACAGATGCTAAAATTATTTCCAAATAAAAACGCGAGTATTTTAGAAATTCGGTTATTATAGAGGCCTATCTATTATCATGTCTCTCACATTTGCTTAGCACTTCACGTTATAAACTGATTAGTTTTAGTATGTAACCATACACTGCGAATAGTGTGTTGTTTCGTTATTAAGTATCAGTCTACATATCAGAAATACATTGTTTCGCAATGAAGTAAAAGAAAATCATTAACTTGTTAAATAGCACCGTTTTGCGCCTATAAATCAATATTTTCCCGTAGGAGGACCCCTGGAACCCTCGCCTTATTAAGGGATTTCGGTGTTTCTACACTAGTTGATTCTTCTTCTGGAAACCTCACACCTCGCTACTAGAATATGATCAATATACTTATGAGTTATTTGTTCCAATTGTTGTAAGGAGTAAGACGTTTGAGTAACGACAAATCCTCGTCAATCATACTATATTTGTAAATCACAAGAACACTGAAATTGTAATTTTGGAATGTCACTATAAGCAAACTACAAGCTGAATTTTCTTCTAAAATAAGGGCAACTACAAATAACGTAAATAAATAGTACAGTAATTGTTTAAGACACAAAATACTAACTTTTTAAGCCAACACCTATACGCTATAACTACCTATATATGTCACTTGTTACAGGCCATTGATGGCAAAGTGAGTGTTTTGAAACCCACATTAAAAAAAGTGTTTTTGCTCAATCTTTATCTTTCCCCCACGTGTAAATGTACAGTTTGTTAGATAATTATGGGTATAGACGAAGGAGTGTCGAGGACTATGAAACAAGAAAATAATGCTAGTAAACACAGGTCCGGAAAACGACGGTTTTCCTGTTTGTAATGTATGGACACATGCGAACATGGCAACGTTGCAACACTAATTTTTTTTTGTGTGGGGATATTTAAGAGCTTTGGTGTATGTTAGCCCTGTTGATAGTGTCGACGAACTACAGGAACGCATTGCGGATGGTTGCCGCTGCATTCGGAACACACCTGGAATTTTTGAACGTGTACGGGTATCGATGCGAAGACGTGCTGCAGCATGCCTTCACATGAACGGCACCCATTTTGAACACTTGTTGTAATGTATTCGTTTACATATGTAGCATTTTGACGTTTCGATCATCGGGAACACTGGCATTATAGCGTTCCTGTTGTTACATGCAATGTGTCATATTGGGATACCCATTGGTTTCCGGAACTTACGTTTATTAGTATTATTTGCTTGTTTCATCGTCCTAGACACGCCTCTTTCACTTGTTTCTATAATTATTTCACATTGTGTACAGGATGTTTGATAATTATCAGAACCTTGAAAATGCTCCCTTTTCCCCCGGCGCTGGTGATTGAGAACTAACTAAGCATGTTAGTGAGTAAAATGTTGTTTTGGGTTATGTTTCACCACTTAATATCACTTCAAATTGTATATTAGTATAGGCATTAATTATCATAGCGAAGGGAAATAATCAAGTATTAAATTGTTCTGTGGCGTCTTTCATTAAAAATGTTTAACTGCTCAAGCACCAAAATAGCAATAAAACTACGTTTTACAAAAGTAAGTAAAACAACACACATTCACTGATAAATCTGTTCACATATTTTCATTAGTTGTGCTTAGCAAAACCAAGCTTAGTATCATGAAGGTTGTGTAATGCTCTATCCACTCAAGGTTGTGGGAAGTGCATGTAACAACATGTTGTATGAAAAATAAAGCACATGGCAATGTCTATATTTATATGTCAAAGAAGGGAGCAAATTGACTGAAATGAAGTCTGACAAACAGGATTCAAGTGCTCTCTTTACCGTCAGTGGGCGATAGCAATATGTGTAGCAGGTACACTCGGTAGTGTTGCAAGTAGAGTGTAACGTGTGCGCCCAAGAAGTTGTTGGCTAACATCGTTCACTTACTTGACAACGCTAATGAAAGCCTGCCTAGAGTCAGCCAGTAATAAGTCTATGAGATGATTACCACACCACAGCGGTAACAGCTCACAACTACGTGCGTACGAAACAATACGTCCCAGGGTATTTCTCACAGCTTTGTCTAGCCCTGTTAGGCAACCTGTCATACACGCACTGTTACGTCACGTCTTCGTCGCCACAACTGATATTCATTTACTCCGTTCTCAGTCACATCTAGGCAAGAGAAATTTTTTTTTAATTGGTGATGCACTGTGATAACGTGGAAACGTGTTACCTGTGCACTAGAAAAAATAATTCGTTATTTAGTAATCATTCCAAACAATGCTAAAATTCTAATAACAAATTAAAAATAAACAACATGAAAGCGTTTATGTCTGTAGTAATGTCTTTAACCAATTATACTGTTATCATTTTATATAAATATATGTAAACCTCCATTACCTCACAAATAAATTTAGTGATAGTTAACGGTTACTAACAGAGCTACTTTATGGGGCATTTATGGTAACATAGAATAATAATTTCCTTATTTTTTGAATGCAAAGATTTTTATCACTTTTACTTATTCGATAATTTTCGAAAGTAAAAATTACTGTTTGCAATCGTGAATATATTCTAAAATAGTACAGTGTTCTTACTTAAACTCTAATTTATTTTAAAACTGAGATTCAGATAGTTACTACTGTTTGTATGGCCAACAGTAATACTGCAAATTTTACACGCACTTACAACGTAAAATATGACTTAAAAATATTCAGTTTGTGCGAAACTACATTTTATTAATCATTTTTAACGTTCTGGTAAACTATGATCAAAGCTCTCTATTGAATATTGAAGTACAAGAATGAATCGAACGTAATTATACGAATCCTTGGCTAAATTAAACGAAAATGTATGCGGGAAAATATTGTACGACGATATTTTACGTGCGCAATGTGGCAACACTGTACGGAAATAGTCCGCTCTTGCGTTCCACGACAAGATATTATTTCATGCATGTTACGTCAAGTTAACATAGAATCTTGTTTAAACTGCTCAGGATTTTAACCTGGAACCATATTACTAAGGCCGGAACAGTAGTAACAACATAAGTATATGTCTGTGGAGCGCAAGAGGGGACTAAACACATTGTTATTATGCCACAGTATTCGTAAAAATTGTCGTTATACAACATTTTGGCTTTTGCCACTTACATTTTCGTGTTCAGTTTAGCCTGCCATTCACGTGGTGATATATATGTGTGTGTGTGTGTGTGTGTGTGTAAGCAGTTTTGCTGTGGTAACGACTCGGTACTTAATTAAGTCACATTGAAAGTGTTTCTTTTATAAAACAATACACCGGAAAACGTATAATTTTTATAAATTGTTTGCCAACAGATGAAATTAATGGCTTTCTTTGTGTAGAAATTTATTAAAGCGTTTCGGTCAGTTTACCAACATTTATAAATGTGTATGTTTATCTGAAATTATTAAAATAGACGTTTATTAGTATCAGATTTCCCCGTATTTTACACTCCTGCTTTAAGTCTTATAATCACGCATTGGGGAAGGATATCCTGATTTAATTTAAGTTATCTCGATAAAGCAAAAAATTCTAATCAGTAGCAACACTGATTTTTCTTAATGAAGGTATGATATAAAACGTCCTAAATACTGTTTATGGTATAGAACTGTTCCTTTTGGTCATGAAACCTGACGGTGGTACCACGGTGACCCGATGGTGCTGTGCAGCCAAGTTACATTACAGGCGCCATCTTGACTGTGATGTTGACGAGCAAGAAACTCTTTTCGGTTTTGTATGACGATACAGTTTTACACATCCTTTAACAATTTTACCTCATTCACCTCCCCTCTTCAACCTTATCAGACTCACTGTCATTCGTGTCAGAAACTGGCAGAGCTTAGACCACTCCACTGCCCTACCCCCCTCTTCTGATCACCAGCTCGTGTTATTATAAGGTAACATCTCCCCCTCCCCTAAATGTTCCCTCACCACTCATTTGCTCATAGCCTTGTTTTCCCTCTCTCTCCTTTTCCATCACCAGCCTCACTCGTGTCCGCACACACACATGTGTGTATGTAATAAAATCCACTTTAATGAATGAAATGTTATATTTTTCACTTTAAGTGTCGTTACTATTTAACGACGATTAAAAATAACGGTAAATATTTTGTTTGAAGTTATATAGATTCACACGAATAAAATATAAAAAGCTATGATTGGTACTACTGTAATTAAGTGGTAGGTAGGGGGAAATGGTGATGTGTGTGCAAGTCAGGACATGATCTCTGGCATAAAAACAATCTCGAGAACTTGTCTGGATTATAGAAGGCGTGAGAGGAGGTGGAAGGAAGGCAAGGACTTGAGTCAATGAGGTGGGAAATAACTTAGCTTGGACATGTTCTGATAGGGATGTCAGTGTGTGGGTGTTAATAAGATGAGAGGGGAGGAGAATGGCAAGGATATAGGTCGATTTCTGTTGGGGAGGGGAGTAAGGTTTTGTTTGGACATGTTCTGACACGGATACCAGTTAGGCTGGTGATAGGAAAGGAGAGAGAGGGAAACAAGGCAATGAGCTGATGAGAGGAGTGGAGGGGGGACGGGGTAAGATATACTATGCCATATGCTGTTAACCAAAAGAGGTGTGATAGGTAGGGCAGGGGAGTGGTTTAAGCTTTGCCAGATTCTGACACGAATGGCAGTGCGTCTGGGAAGATTGAAGAGAGGAGATGAAAGAGGTAACGTGGATAAAGGATGTGTAAAACTGTGTGGCTATACAAAACCAAAAAGAGTTTCTTGCTGGCTGCGGTGGGGGTCGGGGGCTGTTCGCAATGTTTGAATGCCGAATATTTGTACATGTAAGCATATATAATATTCAATTAAATTTATTGATTGAATTTATTGGCATCGATTGTGTATGGGACGTAAGTAAATTTATATTTAAATAAGCTTCTAGAAAAATTAGTTTATTTTGTATTTATAATTTTGATTGAATTTAGGGCGAACTTAATTCATAAACATTGTTAGCATAATAATTTGAGTAAAATCGTAGTACGAAAAGGTGACTATTAAGAATATAAAAAAGCTAATCAATATTTGAGTTCGGCTCGCGAACTATTTCAGGATACTATAATGCAGAATACTATTTCTTGTATAATATTCAGGACAATTTTCAGGATACTATTCAGGATACTACTAGAAAACATTCAGGACTCTTTACCTCGCGATATTATTCAGGATAATATACTTAAGGAAACTATGCAGTTTACTATTTCAGGATACTATTCAGGATACTATCCAGGAACTGTTCAGCATACTATTCTGAATACTATTCAGGATAATATCATCTGGATACTTTTCATCAGAATACTTTCCAGCAGGATAATTTCTATTTTGATAATTGCAATCAATATACTACAAAACTACTAGTAGTTCCACAATCTGTTTGTGTGTTAAACAGTGCAGAGAGAGGTTGCCAACCACTTTCATCAAAATCTTCAGTTATATTATAATAGTAACATGGTATGAACAAAGATATAAACAACCATATTTTTTTCCGATGTTACCTAGACAGGTAATGAAAACACAGGCAATTTCAATTTTTTAAGCCACATTTACTTTTTCAGCCTTGGTTATTACATCATATTTCATGAAAGTACGAAAAATCTCCACTATCTCGCATAAAGTATAATAGTCTGAGTCTGTGCACTAGTTCATTAGGATCTACGGAAACTTCATAACCAGTATGTTTGTCTTCAGTCATCTTTGCACTCCCCTTCGCTTTCGCTTTACCGAGGAGATCTGACAGAGTGTGTGCATAATTTTCATAAAAATCTTCATGAACGGTGTCGATTTTGTCGTTAGAAAACAAATTTCTCAAGTTGCTTGATAAGATAAAGTTCAAGGTAAAAATAAATATGGTGAAGTCATCCAAGATGATCACTGGTCGTGACATTAGGAAACATGTAACTAATACCCACCGAAGTGTGCCTAGGCATAAACAGATATTGTACCAGGACATAACAATATGTTTATTTAGCTATGTACAATATATGTAGTGAACACAAAGTCTTGTTGATCATGCTGCCAGAACAGCCTGACCAATATAGTGTTAACTACAAAACATAAGCCACCAGTAGCAATTTACAAACGAAACCAAACTCTCGTGTATATACAATGTGAATAGTCTCTCTTATGTTCGCATAATGAAAAATATTATATGTTTACTAACACGCACAAGCATTCCTGCAGTATTTTAAGGGCATACTCGACTGATCTCCACTACAAGAGTGTTTCAGATATGTGAATTAGCAGACTACAAGATACACCTCACTCCGGAAGATGTTGAATCGCACGTTCGCTAGTAACTCGATCAATGAGAAATATTGTATTCTTACATTACTGAAGGTTGACATGACATAGTATTAGTATGTTCGAAAAACAAGGATGGGTATGTAAGTAGGAAAAAGATACTCTCAACGCCACATCTTTTAACCAAACTAACATCAGTTATACATTTGTACCACCTAAATTACCATTTCAATTACCTTCTACATAAATACCAAAGGCCAGAGGTACGAGTAAACAACATGATTTCAGTGGTTAGTAACACATGTATCCATCATCTACGATAGCTACCTCGATGAAACCCATATTCTACATCACAATTGCCATGCTTGAAGCTTTTTGCCAGCTATACAGTTCTTGCTGTTAACAATGTGGGTGAGACTATAATCATAACGTAATTAGGATTGTCATAAAACTTTATGAGAAACCATCGTTGGGACGACTAATACTATGTCATGTCAACCTTCAGTAATGTAAGAATACAAATTTTTCATTGATCGAGTTACTAGCGAACGTGCGATTCAACATCTTCCGGAGTGAGGTGTATCTTGTAGTCTGCTAATTCACATATCTGAAACGCTCTTGTAGTGGAGATCAGTCGAGTATGCCTTAAAATACTGCAGGAATGCTTGTGCGTGTTAGTAAACATATAATATTTTTCATTATGCGAACATAAGAGAGACTATCCACATTGTATATACACGAGAGTTCGGTTTCGTTTGTAAATTGCTGCTGGTGGCTTATGTTTTGTAATTAACACTATATTGGTCAGGCTGTTCTGGCAGCATGATCAACAAGACTTTGTGTTCACTACATATATTGTACATAGCTAAATATAATGTTACTATTCAGGATACTAACCACCTGAATAGCTTCCGTCAGGATATCTTCTGTCAGAATACTTTCCATCAATACACTTTCCATCAGGATACTTTCTATTAGGGTACTTGCCATCAGGATATTTACCAACGAGTGATTTATATTAAAATAAATAAGGTATTATGGACAATCCTAGTTAGGTTATGATTATAGTCTCGCCCACATTGTTAACAGCAACAACTGTATAGCTAAATAAACATATTGTTATGTCCTGGTACAATATCTGTTTATTCCTAGGCACACTTCGGTGGGTATTGCATGTTTTCTTATGTCACGACCAATGATCATCTTGGATGATTTCATGGCTGCCATATTTATTTTGACAATGAACTTTATCTTATCAAGCAACTTGAGAAATTTGTTTTCTAACGACAAAAACGACATCGTTAATAAAGATTTTTTTTTTTTTCGCTTTCACTTTACCGAGGAAATCTGACAGAGTGTGTGGATAGTTTTCATAAGCTGGCAATAAGCTTCGAGCATGGTAATTGTGATGTAGAACATGGGTTTCATCGAGGTAGCTATCGTAGATGATGGTTACATGTGTTACCAACCACTGAAATCAGCACTGCTTACAAAACTTACATGGTTTAATATTTTTATTGATATGAAACTTCAGTATGGTAATTTAGGTGGTACAAATGTATAACTGATGTTAGTTTGGTTAAAAGATGTGGCGTTGAGAGTATCTTTTTCCTACTTACATACCCATCCATGTTTATCGAACATGCTATGTGAGCATGTATTTATAGGCATATAGGTGTATATAAATAACAACTTTATCCTCTCCCCACCTAGTGTGAGTTTTCGTAACTACATGCATGATTGGGATGGTGACAAATATCTAAGGAGTAATATCCTTAAATCTAGCTGATGGGTTTTAATAGATTTATTTTAAATATTGTATTATATTTTCAGCAGATATTGTTATTAAATTATTCCGCTGGAAATTGAGTATTGAATTTTAATACATACCTTTACTTGCATGCAAGTTATATGAATATTTTATATTAACTATATATAAAATGGAACCTTGCCTCCGTCAGTGTCGATATTGCAACAAATACTTCACATTTGGCTGCAATGTCTATCAACATGAAATGTTTGGCTGCAGGAAGAGTCCTTTTATATTGATGATATACTGCTATGAGTGTGGTACACCGTTTTCAAGGAAGGATAGTTTGAAATTGTACACCAATATCTGCCTGAATAATGTAAATGTTTCTGCTCAAATGACCATTTTACCTCAAGATACTACTACGCCTCACCCGAAAGCTACTCCGCAAGATTCACGAAGACATAGGAAAGTCAAAAATTATTTTACCTGCTCCACTGTTTAGTAGTGCTGTGTTCACAGATGGTGAGAGACCTATGTACTGTGCAAGTAATATACAGCATTTAGCAGAGACAGTTCGTACAAAATGTGATTTTGCTTAACTCTCGCACGTAAATGAAGAACTTCACAATAATGCAGTGGTAAAGCTGGACAATATTAATGTGGCTCATAAGTAAAGGAAACTTGATCATGTTTTTCCTGTAGAAGACAACGAATATACGAAGAAAACACAATTTTATGGTGTAATTCTTGAAAATAGACATGACGAAGACATCGTCGATGAAGATAATCCAGACCTTCTCACAGATCTCTCCAGGGAAGTTAAAACAAAGAGGAGAACCGAAGATGAAGGACGATTAACATACTGGTCATGCATTTTCCGAATACCCTAATGAGCACATGAACAGAGTCAGGCTATTGATCTTTATGTAAGATAACGAAGATTTTTTGCTATTAGATGAAATATGATTGACTAACCAAGAACTAAGAAGGAAAAAAAGGCTTCATTAAGTTTAAGTCACTGATATTTTCATTAATTGTCTATATAAAAAGTTAATAAAAACTAATAGATGTATTTTCTAGGTTCATGCTATTTGACTATTATAATAATACTGAAGTTTCTTATAAAATTGCTTGGCTATCTCTCTCTGCACTTAAAACACACATACCGATAGTGAAATCACTCGTTGGTAAATATCCTGATGGCAAGTATCCTAATAGAAAGTATCCTGATGGAAAGTGTACTGATGGAAAATAAACTGACAGAAGATATCCTGTCGGAAGCTATTCAGTTGGTTAGTATCCTGAATAGTAACCTGATATACAGTATGCAGAAAAGTATCCTGAATGGTATCCTAATTGGTATCCTGAATTACAACCTCCTGAACAGTATCCTAATTAGTATCCTAAAAATATCGTGAATAGTATACTGAATAGTTTCCTGTAGTACAGTATCTTCAATAGTGTTCCGAATAGTATCCTGAATAGTACCCTGAAGTAAATTATCCTGAATAATACCCTGAAGTAAAGTGCCCTGAGCAGTATCCTTAATATTTTTATTTGCCTACGTTTCAAAGGAAAAAGTAGGCATACGAGATTACCATTCTCTGTATGTGCGTGTTAGTGTGTGTGGGTCCTTAAAAACATTTTAAGCAGTGGACCAAATTTCATCAAACCTTGTACACTTATAGCACTTAGCAACCTAACTTGACTTTTATGTATTTTGTTTATGTCTTTTTCATATTTTCAATGGGTTCCATTTTAAAATTTTCAGATCATGTTAGATATCTAACGAACTGTATTTTAGAATTTCATAAAACTTGATACACAGGTACTACACAACCTGTGTTCATATTTTCAAAATGGTGGCCATTTTTATGTTTTTATCATAGTATTACATTTCCCAGGAAATATTTTTCAGACATTCACCAAACTTGGTACT
Source organism: Medauroidea extradentata (assembly GCA_003012365.1). Taxonomy (NCBI): domain Eukaryota; kingdom Metazoa; phylum Arthropoda; class Insecta; order Phasmatodea; family Phasmatidae; genus Medauroidea; species Medauroidea extradentata. The sequence goes on from PNEQ01051432.1 coordinate 36,517, forward strand.
CATGTACTACATACAAAATTGACTTTACTGTTTGTGTATTTTTATCATATGTTCATATTTTCGAAATGGCGGCTATTTTGATATTTTAGCACAGTATTACATATCTTAGGAAATATTTTTCAGGCTTTCAAGAATTATGGTACATGTGTACTACGTACAATGCTGACTTGACATTTGTGTCATTCATTCATCTTGTTTTCATATTTTCAAATGTCGGCCAATTTTTACATTCTTAGCATAGTATTACATTCCGTAAAATTGAGTGAATACGGTCAAAATTTGAAACTAATTTCTCGCCAACAACTTTGCTTATTAAAAGTTACGTTCCAATCAAACTACTTGTCAATAGCATTAAATTACCAATAAAGGAAAAAAATAGTTCCTAAAGCAAATATTGCGCTCATAGTTTTGTTATAAATCTTTTGATCCTATACCACCCCAGCGCGGCGATCCTATTCACCCCGTTTTACGGTATCTTAAGAAATATTTTTCAGACTTAAACCAAACTTAGCACACATGTACTACTTACAATGCTGACTTGACTTTTCTGTCATTCATTTTTCTTGTGTTCATATTTTCAAAATTAGGGGTCATTTTTATATTTTTAGCATAGTATTACATGTCTTAAGAAAAAATTTCAGAATTTGGTACACATGTACTACGTGCAATACTGACTTTACTTTTGTGTATTTAGTTCATCCTGCGTTTATATTTTCAAAATGGCGGCAATGTTTATAGTTTTAGCACGGTATTACATATCTTAGGAATTATTTCTCAGAATTCCATTAAACTTGGTACACATAAACTACATAGCCTACAAAGTTCACTTGAATTTTCTGTATTTCGTTTATCAGGTGTTCATATTTTTTTAATGACACCCGTGTCATATTTTTGGCGTAATATGACATGTATGGGGAAATATCTTTCCGAAGCTCATTAATCTCGGTACGCATATTATAGTTAGTTAGTTGACTGGACTTTTGTGTATTTAATTCATCCTTTGGTAAAACTTTGTGATCTGTGACCATTTTTGTCAGTATGATAGAAAGACATCTCAGAAAACATTATCTTAATTTTAATCAAACTGGGTACGGGTATAAAATGCTTAGTAATCTGACTTTCATTTTATATATACTTCGTTTATCATACTTCTTTGTTATTACCATTACTCAATATTCCTAGATGTACGAAAATGCTTTTAACTTTCAGGATTAATTTTCACCCACTTTAAGGAATGTAAGCTTATCAGTTATGCTGGTAACTTCTTGTTTATTTATTTGTATAACTACGTACTGTTCAGCTCTGGGCTAGTTTACAACAAAAGCGTGTTTAATGACATCATAATTGTAAATTGAAATGAAAAAAATAAACATACAAAAAGTTAATAAAAACTAATGTAACTAATGGTTATGTAGCGTACATCTTAATCTAAAAGAATGATTAATGTCCAATATAATCTGTTGTAACTAATCTAAAGATAAGCCTAATAATCTTATTTATGTTTCACTTAATGACAATTGTTCCTTTAAATGTATAATACAAATTTTTACATTATCAAACATTTTGTAATACCTTTCGACTAATAATTTATCCAAGAAAATAATATAAAACGTATGCTGCATTAACGCGTTCTAGTAACACATTCTCTGCAGGATAAAAAATCTCAATTCCTTAAAAAACTGCTTTTTCCAAGAATTACTTTTAATTAAGTATTTTCAAATCCTAATAATTGTTCCTTAATTTTTAATCTTCTTTACTGGACTTTATTTCTTTCGATAGTGGTTTTAATTCCTGGCAGCCAGACAGTTTGATTGCTATGTAAGTAAATGGTTTTTTGTATAAAGAACTTCTGTGAATTGAGACTATTATATTGGCTTTAAAACAAGCTAGATGCATGTGGTTTGGCGTAAGTTCCCTTATGGGGGAATGTTTAGACAATTTTATTGCGTTTTCAATTTTTGAGCCATAACATTTATTCCAATAGCATTATCAAGATTTTATTTTCAAGAAATCATATGATATATTCTTGGTAAACTTCTTGACTTGAATAATATTGGAATCATTCATTAATTTGTCTTGCAGAATCATTGCAAGATAATTATGAGTTATCTTTCAAGAATTGTCTTAGAATGATTCTGCATGACAAATCAATGAAAGACTATTACTATTTGTGTCAAGCAGTTTACCAAGAATATATATTTCTATGCTTTGTCAAAGAGAAAATTTTTATAATACAGTTGGAATAAATATCATGGCTCAAAAACTGAAAATAACAATAATTCTGTCCAACACTCTCCCTTAACCTATTAAAAAGATACGTGGGGTGACCACACAGTTTTATTTTGTCAACCAGTCTGGCTAGTTGGAGCAATCTTCTGTTTCCCATATCCAACCAGGCGGAGCGTTGCAGATATTCCGTTATGTGCTCCCTATTTTTGAAATTATAGGCATATCGAAGACATGCATTTTGAGGTTTCTGATGTCTGTACCGAAAAGATTGATCGATTTATATAAATAGACCAGAGCAATACTTAAATGAAAATATGACTAGCAGGTCACTGATTTTCTGCTTTAAACTTGTTGGTAGAAGGTGTTTGAATTTTTGTAGGTACTTAAGCCTATATTAACCTGTTTGCACCAACCCTGAAACATGTTTATCCCAGCATAGATTTGAGTACAAATATATACCTAAACTGTTAGTTGTGATTAGTTATAGGATTATACAATTGTTTATTATTGTTATTATTCCTGAATGAACTCGTGTTGTTTTAATGTCGTGTGCGGTTCCGATTTTCATATGTAATCTGTTTCGTCTCTAGGTGTGGTACTCAACCTGTGACGCAGGCGAAAACCGGATTGCTTATCATAGTTCAAATCATTCGCATTTTGGTATTCTGATAGCTGTGAATGTATAACTTTTTCCAAGAATTTTGACATTACAGGTAAAATATTGATTGGTCTAAGGTCTTTGTTATCGGTAGGATGTTTGATTTTTGCGATTGGTTTAATTTTGGGTATTTTCCACTGTGTAGGAAACGTTGAGTAAATTATTGATGCCTTTATATTATCAGTTACTGCTGGAACACAGTGTGGTTTGCAGAGTTTAATCATGTGTATATCAATTCCGTCTGTCCCTACTGCTTGCGTTTTTTCTGTATTAATTGTTCTGTGCACACTGGCTTCTGATACAGGTTTAAGGAAAAATTGGGTGTTGATTTTATTTTCTTCCTTTTGGATTTGGGACTGATTTTGAGCAGTTGTATGTAAGATTTGGCTAGAACCTATGATAACCGACGACAACGGCTTCATATGATTTCTTGAAGAAAGGAGAGAAAAAATAAGTTTTTTTTTATAAGAAAAAGGGAATCATTTAGGCGAAAGGAAACGTTTTGCGGTAGAAGGGATGTATGCGAACTTTGGAAATGTTTTAAAGTTTTAAAAAATTGAACGAGTCGTTTTGGGAATCAAAGTCAAGGTCAAACACAAGAAGGCGGTCGTGCTGTCACATAGCTTCACGACACGAATATTGCACCACCGTCGCACCACTATCATGCTCCATGGCCAAATGGAATATTTCTCTATTACTACTGTGTCTAAACCACGGCCGTAGAAGAACAGGTCTGGACACTCGCCTGGAAACTTGACCCCCTTGTTGTTTGGCTGTAGTTCAGCAAGTTACCGAGAATATTGTGTTTTATTGGCGCTGATGTTACGGCGGTCGGACTAAACTCCGCCCACTTCCTTTCCGCTAAGATAAACAATTTATCAAAAAGTATTTTTTATAAATTTATGAAATACTTTCTTCGCTCACAAATTTAAGAAAAGGCTCTAGCAATCTTTATTTACTTTATAAAGTTAACAATGGAAAAAATTGGACGGAATATGAGTCCGACCGCCCGGAAATCAGCGCCAAAAAGTATGACATTCTCGGTAACTTGACGAACTACAGCCAAACAACAAGGGGGTCAAGCAAAATACATTGTTAGATTGGCGAGTGTCCAGAGACCTGTTCTTCTACGACCGTGGTCTAAACGGACAATGTTTTTTTTTTGTTCGCGTCATTTATAGATAGAAGATACTATAGTTAAGTAAGTGGATTTGTATACGCTCTACGACATCTGTCTGAACCTATGAGTAAGTCAATAAGTTACAAGTTAATCATCGCATAGAGATGACTTTTCGTAATTATTTTCGATTGTACGTTTGAATTCATAAACGTAGCTTAATTACATAATACCCTTTACAAACAAGGCAATAATTAAAGTATTTTCTGAAAATACGTCCAGCCAGATAACATGACTACAGCGGCTACACAATCCATCGCTATTTAAAAGTAGTTATGAGTTATAAATTCAAAAATTTTTTTGGTAACCACAACTTTCTATACACTCGTATAAAATATTACGGTTTAGTGAATTAATAGTACGATCTCACGATATTCTGGCTAAAATCCATGATTTAACAGGGGCAAACATTTTCCGCCGATATCTATTTATATAATAAATTCCAAACGATTTTTTATATTCCAATAAATTAAATTATCAAATATAAATCCTAAAAATTTGAAAGTTTATTTGTGAACATATTATATATAACGCAGTCAAAGATGTTAAAAAACTGAGAAAAATCAGCAATATTTTAGTTCTGTATACCATATTACAAATATTTTAAATCACTACTTTAAACTTTCTTTAGTAATTAGATGCCAAAAATATTAACTATATATATATATATATATATATATATATATATATATATATATATATATATACATATATGTATGTATTTGCATACAAGTAAGAAATATCTGGTGGAGTTATGTACGCAAATTTTTATTACTGTATTTAGACCTATATTCTGATACTTCACTAAGCTTAACCATTTCTGGAGTTTACGAACCAAAAGTGGAACAAAATCGCTTACTGATATTTTATTATATTAACTTTTTGTATTTTTTATCTAAGTATTATTTGACAAAACATGGTATCGGATTTTTTAAATTTCCAGAAAACCAATTTTGTATCGAATCAAAAATTTAATATTGGAATAGAATAAACTACATCAATATAATTTTCTTAGATTTTGTTCGATATGTAAACTCATGGGCAGAGATATGGAAAACAATTTTTATCTGTAATTTCGTGTGTTAAAATGGCGAAAATAACTTACATTATAATAGAATAATTACCTGTCTGTCCTGCTATGCTTTCAATTACTGAGCACACGCTTAGAGACTATTAAAATAAAACAGTGCCCGACTAGGAGTTGCCGGAAATGCCCACGCTAACTTCGAAGCAAGGCAAATGCATCTCATGGGGGCTGCCTGAATGTCATCTACTGAACATGTCTAAATTATGAGCACTTGAAAAACCATCTTCTACAGCAAGTGGTTTGGCAGTCCTGTATACAGACGTGTCGATGAAGAAATTAGTTTCCTCCTTTGCCACAGATAATTTCTGCACAAACATACACAACTGACCGCCTAAAAGCCTAGTACTTCAGTAAATGTATATAAACATAGGACAATTTCAGAAAACAAACGACATTATAACCAAGTAAGGTGGTGCAGCAATAACACGTTGGACTCGCATTCAGTAAGACGGGTTCAATTACAGCCTCCGACGATCCTAATTTCGGTTTGCCATGGTTTCCTACAAAATCGCTGTAGGCGATTGCTGGAATGGTAGAGGAAAGTAACAGAATATCGGATACTTTTTTTTAATACAGATTGGGGTTGAAAAAATGCAATTGTTAGGTTGTCACTGAGTTGTAATAAACATCATATGTCACAAAATACACCGCTAGGTTGTAGCAACAAAAACATGTTTACAAGTAATATAAAAAATAAAATGTGCAAAATGATATTATTTGGTTTCATAGATTTGGTCGCCTTAAACCGTATAGTATGGGTTCTCGTCATCGGATAGTACCCGATATTTAGGTCAATCGACATTCCCAGATAAACCGTCTTCACAGTTCTCACAAATAACGTTTTCCAATCAATCACTTGCGCACGTTGATCGTGGCCCCACTTAAAGCGCTTGGTGCATCTCACCCACTCTTCACCGTTCTTATTTTGGGAAAAGAAGCCGTGGCTGTAAATGCATTCAGCAACGTCGTCTTTGTTTTCATGACTACTTGCTTCGCAACTGGAATTTTGTATTTGTCTTTTCCTTTTCGCCAATACCTTGTCGAAATTTGGCTTCTTTAAGGTAGGAAGTCTTCTCGTGGATTCCTCAAGTTGTCTTTTGTATGATGAACTTGTAATCAGAGCTGCTTTGCCGGTCCGTGTTGCCCTGGCTGTGCTGTTTGCTAGTTTCTTTAGCAGAGGTGGAGGGCTAATGTCAGTGAGATGCAGGAACATTGTGGATATAAATGCTGTAGAAGGGTTGGTTAGTGTAGGACTAACAGGACCCACTGATGTGCAAAGTTATGTGCTCTCTTCGTGAACTATGTCGGAGATTCCAGTGTCTTGATTGTTATTAGACCTACTTTCCGTAGCCAATTCGCTGGAATCCTCAAACAACTTTAATAGTCTTATGGTTAACATAATTTTCTAGGGCGGATCTAGGAACACCGAACGTTTTAGAGGCTTTCAGAAAGCCAATTACGTTATTGCGCACTGCTCCACTAATTTCATCATTGATGCTGATTCCCATTTTTTTCTTGCTGCAGTCGAGAAATTGGATACCATCTGCCACAGCTAATATCCACAAGATTTAATTGTGTGACCATTCTTATTCAAAACTTAAACTAAAGTAAGACACTGTTGTTGGTATAATATTAAAATCCCCAACATTACACTCAAATATAATAAGCAAAAATTGTTTAAACAATAATAAGGTATGACATATATTTTTTGATAAATCATGAAAATTTAATTAGTGTACTTTTTTCAAATTTTGTTAGCATATTTTATAATTATTTATTGATTCTTAGTCGGGTTTTTACAATAATAGATTACTTGTAGCGTAAAGAAAATTAATAACATTGTTTTACATGATGTACAAGAAACTAAGTGTTCTTAATATCGGAAACCAGCCATAATATCGGATACCTATTTAGTATTAGGTAGTATCAGGTAATCGATAATAAGACATTTCATGCCATCGTGTTAGGTTAACATAAAATTTGTCACATGTTCAACATTCTTGCAATATGTTTTCTTCCGTAATACATATGCTTTCGAAAAAACGTCTACAAAAACACCGGCAACAGGAAATCACAGAAATAACTCTCAAATGAACAATATGATCGGTATATGCGTCACGCTTGTACACCGCGCTATCGATACAGATAGAAAACATGTAGTCAAAATGCTAGGTTGCAGTACTTACATGAGCTGTAACATAACTATCCGACATAGCGCATCTATCCGATATTCGGTTACTTTCCTCTAGTTCAACAAAGTGCATCACCGATTCCTCTCTTAGTTACTGCCATTATGTAATGTTGTAAGTCACATTTCTTAAAAGGCTGTGTCACTTATTTTATTAAAATAATTCATTTTCTTATAATAAATTAAAGGTGTGACGAATTACCGGCAATGTTTTTAATATAAACATTAAATTTTACTATTAGATGCGTATTGTTAGGCTTAATTGGTACTTAGAGTTTTTGTGTCTTTATTACAAGTTGAGAGACAATTGTTATATTAAACTTTAAATTAATTAATTATTCCATACTTTCCTGTAATGTTTCGAATACAATGTACCTAATGAAAGATAAGGTAGCTGACTAAGTCCGAATTGAAAAATGATAAATATTGAAAAAATTTGAGTCAGATAGAAATTAAGACAAATTCAAAACTTCAGGCTCTTAATGACCTCGCAGTCTATGAAACGTAAAGCCCACTTTCTCTTGACACTTGTCCAACCTTCTTACATTATGCGTACCAACATAAGTGGCGGATATTGGTGACGCGGTTTGTGAGTGTGGTACGTGGAGGTGGGAGGGTGGAGCAGACATCTGCGTGCAGGAAAGTCATTCCCACAGCTAGTGTCCTTGAACCCTCGCTGTTGGGTGTTTGCTGTCGGCTTCTGGTACTTTCTTCGCCGGTCATCAAGGCGAAAAGTCGTGCACTTCCCTGGAAAGGTTCGCCGCAGGACAGCTAACCTTGAGAGGCCGTGAAACACTTTCGTAATTGTCACAGCCAACTGCCGCATTTCTTTACGTCCCGGAGCCCCGGGTCTGCTTGGGAATAAAGCCTACACTCCCCTGAGAACAAGAACGTATTCAATTTCTTGAAACGTCGTGACCGACTACTTCTTTATTTTTTAGTCGTGCCGCGATCTATTCCGTTCCTTGTCGCATTTCTGTGCGGCCATGCTTGTTTTGTTCCATTTTCTGTGCCTTGTGTTTGAATCTGCACTCCTAAAGTACTGTTCTTTTAATTATACTTCTTTTCAGAGATATTTTTGTCCAAAGCTTGGTTTATATATATATATATATATATATATATATATATATAATTTATAAAATTATGTTTAAAACATATTTGAGTCTTAATCATCCAAAATGACGGTGGAGACCGAAAAGATAAACGCCAAGTCAACTGACATGAACGTATATTGTACGATTCTCCAACATTTGAAATGGCAGCAGTTCATCAAGCGTATGACGGTAAATATAATAATTTCGTCAGTTAATGTACTGCTTTCACTAATGATTGACAGCTTGTGTAACCAATTTGCCGAGCACCAGAAATGTCTTATTAAAGCAATGAGAAACTAAGACATAGGTATCTAGACAATAGATCCATATAGGGGTAACCTTAAGGGTGTTCGCACGTAAAGCATTTAATATTTTGTCATTGTTTTAACTAGAGTTTATTCTGTAGACTTTTTATGATAATTTTCCTCTCATAAAATATTTTTCTCAGATATGTTTCACAATGGGTAATGTAAATTTAATATTTGAGTGATCCGTGTGCGTACAAGTAGTCTAATGAAAACCAACCGACTTACTAAAATTATATTATTCGTACTGAAATAACATGTCATGGAAAACCTAAAATAAGTGTAAGACTCCACAACGAAATGCTTTTCTATTTTGAAAATGCTTAATTTTTCTAGTTTTTTATTCAGAATTTTCGTAAGGTTCAAATAAACTTCGTTGTCTTTCCTTATGGTTTCTTGAGCGTAACAAAGGTCACGCAGTTTCAATGTGAATATTTTTGTAGTAAATTAGTGGGCATTTTTTGGAGTGTACCCGTGCCCTCAGAGTTATGATACTGTAAAGTCACCATTATGTAAAATTGGTATGCTATTTTTTTTTGTCATGAGAAAAATGCACTCACAAAGTGTGTCTACAAAACATTCTCTATCTGATGCAAATTGTAAACTAGAAAGGAAGTGAGCACATCTGAAGAATGTATGTTTTGACAGTGTGACTTGAAACACAGGGGTTTCCTCGTACCGCGGACGATAGTGGACTCCTCAAGGATGTGTGCGCCAAGTCAGAGCAGTAAGAGAGTAGAAGAGTGGAAGGTCGTGACACTGTGACGAGGCTACTAGCTGCTGGACCACTCTCCTCGCTGGGGCGTGGCAGGGCGGCCTTGATACCCCTTCTACGGCTTACATGTTGCCACGTCTGAGCTTTTGCACTCCAGTTATACTGTTTCATTCCTTGCCATTGTCAGTAGGCAGAATCATCCCATCGGTAATACGTCTTTATTATCCTGAAATTTTTCATTTGCGTAAAGAAAATACCGTTATTTTCGTTAATTTAGATGCTTTCTGAAACAGTTACATTCGGAAACAAAAGTCCATTGCGTGGTGGCAATGGAGTTTTGCCAGTCACTCGCACAAACGGGCAAACTGCCACTTAATAATCTGTAGTTATCATATGTAAAGCAAAGGGATCAGTCAAAATCAAAATATAGGATTATATAATTGTACGATCACACGAAATATTTATCTCATGTTTTATTCATTTACAGAATATTTTTCGTATGAAATGCTGTCTTATACAGAAAGATGTCATTATCGACAAGAAACGAGATATGGCAGCATAACACGCAAAAGAAGACGCGATCAGTAAAGCAACTATCTTCTAGTATGGTTTATGATCTCCTTAAACTGCCAGTGCTGCTTCACACCTGCATCGCACGGACTTAATGAGTTCATTAAAGAGCTGTTACGAATTAAGTATCCGCTAATTCATAAGGTTACTTCATTTCCCAGTTCTGTACGAGTTGTAACCTGGATGATATGCATTGTACTAATATATCGGAAACGTCCTCAATTCAATAAACTTTGCGTATAATCCCCTACTTGTATTTGCACGTCAAAATAATGCCAGAAATAAATATATATATGTAATACGCACACACACATAATGTTTCTAAATAATTGAGACACATTTTTAAGGGTGGTTCCTTACGAAAAAATAAGTTAGATTTTATAACTGAACTAATAGACTCATTAAAATATCAATGGAAATTTTAACCCTTGATAATTCATTGTTAGTGTTTGAAAAATATCTGAAACCATTTAAAAATTAACAACATTGTTTTATACACTATGGTATGCTAACTAGATCTTCAATTTGTGAATCGACTAATCCGAAAACGGTTACCCGTCATTAAAAAAAGTTCATTTGTGTGTGAATTGCTAGTTATATTTTATAATAAAAGCATCTACTGTTCTCGTTTTGCACAAAAGATATTAATGAAAGAAAATTATTTTGTTGAAAATTCCTAGCATTCAGAGTTTACCAACAATGCAACAGACAAAACTGTTGCTTTCGGCAGGAAATTGCACTTACAGTCAAGAAAATGAAACCTGTGCTGAGTTATTGACAAACAAGTCAACAAAGTCAAGTTCAGTATTCCTCAGCAAGATTACATGAATACAGCTGCACACACACACACACACACACACACGAGACCAGCATACACGCACTCATATGATTGGAGGTAATAGACCACCAAAAATTGGCAGCCGACTATGATTAAAACTTATATTACAAGAAGTGTTTCTGTCAAAGTTTTACGCAATAAGAAAACGGCCACCCCTATAATTTTCCTGAAATATTTTCTTCTCTAGTTAAAGATATAGTTAACAAACGTCAGTATGCCCTAGGACGTTGCTTAATTTTAAGTGGTGTTTCCAGTACATTTCGAAAATAACATTTTAAAGGCTTCATTTTCCTGGCTGGACATACATATATTGATATTTTTTTAAATACTGTAAGTCGTTTTATAAAAGCAACCATACACGTATATAAGATTCCTAGAAACAAACGCATTTTAAACACATCACGCGAATCATGGGCTAAATTGAAGACGAAAATGTTAGTGGTAACATGTGGTACGTTATTTTATACGCACAATGTGACAACATAGCACAGTACTTAGTCCCCTCTTGCTCTCCGCAGATATATTTATCTTACTTATCCTGCTACTACTGGTCTGACCTGCATATTATAAGTCCAGATTAAAATCGCGAGTAGTCCAAACATGACTCTATGTTTACTTGGCGAAACATACATGAATTAATACCTGGTCATTGTTGTTATCGATTCGCTGTAGAAATATGTTTTCTTTAAGTGTTGGCCAGAAAACTCAGTACCCTTGCAAGCGCTATACATACATTAACTACGGTAAAGCATTCTGACAAAAACAGTAACACAAGTTTAGGTTAAAAAAAACTCAAAACAAGAGTGCAAGAAAGTTAAATTATTTAATTTCAAATATTGTAGCATATCGTGTAATGCGCGCATCCCTTTCAGGCTAAAATGGAAATATGTAATGTCTTCTTTGAATGTACACAAGCAAACTATGTGTTTTTAAAAATACTTATCAATTGTATGATATAGTGTGAAGTCTTGATATAAATAAAAGTGTTAAACTAACGTGCAGTCTTGCTGTAAATAAACATATTTTCTTACATGTTATGGGCCCAGTAGACTAATGACAGCATTATGGTAATAGAAGAAGACTATTGTATGTTGAGTATCAAGTAAAATTTTCGGAAGTGGTAAGCCAGAAAATATTTACAGCCTGAGAAAAAACAATGGTACGTATGGCGACAAACACGAATACTTCTCATTTTCAGCTCTTAACAAACACCAATTTTAAAAATTGAAAGTTTTGTGTAGTGGCCTTTTCGGATAAAAAATACTTTAAAGGACAGATAAGGCTTAGAAAAGCAAAAAGGACAAGAACTAGGAACAGTAAAAGAAGTAAATCGTAAGGTAAGAAATGTTATTATAATTGTGTTATGGATATGCACATTGACTACAAGAGGGACGTAAAGATAGCAGTTCAAATATTATCATCACCTAGTAAAGATTTCCAAAATGAAAATGAAATTTTTAAACTTTTGTCTGCAAGAAACTGCTTGCCTTGAAGTGTACAACATCACTGCATGAACACTTCATAAATTTGACTGTTTGGTGAGGTATATAGATGCACAGGGAGCAAGATAATCTCGTATGTCATTTGTTACTGACAATACCAAAATAGTATGAAATAATCGTAACAGCTTTGGAGGCACTGAGCAACGACCTTACATTAAAGTTTGTGAAATAAAAGATACTCGATACAGAACCAAAGGCAAGTCTCGTTCAAGCTAACAGAGAAAGGAGAGAAGCCTCCTTCGATCCATCAAAACAAAGGCAAGCATTTCTCACGAAAAAACAAGACGCAACACCTGTCGGCGCTTCAAAAACAACGTATCCTGTGCAAAGAATGATCAGAAGATGCTACAAACGTGGAGACAATCAACACCTTGTAGCTGATAGCCCAAAAATAATTTCAACAAATCATTTTCGTGGAAGAGGAAGGAGTCGCTACCAATGGCAGTCTAACTCAGGATTTAGAGGTCAGTCTAGTTAAATTCGTGAAAATGAATGTGAGGTTCTGTTTGTGGCCACAAATTATAATAGTGCTGTTATGAAGAACGGAATGAGAGGGAGCATTTAATTTATTTTTCGATTCGGCCTGTACAAACCATACTGCGACATCAAATATTGAGACATTTATGGCAAACATAAGAGAGATAGTTAGCCAGTAAGAGTTAGCGTAGAAAAAGTTGAGGAGATGGTTGCATAGCGTAAAGGCATTTTAACATAGCATGTGAAGGGATGTGTGGTATGAATTGAATCTCTCATTGTTCGAATGGTTTACACTAAACCTGTAGTATGTAAACATAATCGTTAGTTCTGGAATTGGGTTATATTCAAAGAGAGTAGAGACAGTAAACAGTGGGAATTTAAGAATAATTTTTATTGCTCAGGAATGCTGTATACCCTAGCTCAGTTCAGTATTCACTTAGAGCAGTATAACCCTACCTCAATCGATGATTTGCGGTATAGGAGGCTGGGGAATTTTAATAAAAAGGACTGAAATACTTGGATATTCCTTTTTCAGAGAGGGTATGTATTTCGTGTCAAAAGGGTAAAGCCAGTATGCAAACTTTCCCTCGAAGTTCAACCCCACAGTCAAGTAGAATTGGTGAATTCCTCCATACTGATATTGATGGACCTTTTAACACTCCAACTAACTAAGGTCAAAAATATCACCAGACATCATAGATGATTACTCACATTTCTGTGTTGTTTGTTTACTCAAAAACGAAATTGAAACAGCTGATAATTTTATAGACTTTGAAAGACACCAGGAGTCCAAGGTGGGAGAAAACCATACGAGTTGCGTGGAATGAGTTTAATAGTTGCGAGTTCAATAATGAAATATTATAAACTTTCTAACAGTAATGTAATACGGCTAGAGTATAGTGCACTTTATTCTCCTCAAAGTAACAGAAGACGTGAAAGACTAAATTGAATGCTAATGGACAATGTCAGAACCATGTTTTGAGACCAACATACTTTTGGCAAGAAGTAGTTCAGACTGGAGATTGCCAGCTAAACAGATCGTAGGCCACCGCACTTAGTGGAGGAACTCATGCAGATGTATTATTTGTGAAAATTTGTCTTTATAAATGAACGATATTTGGTGCAAAAGCATAAGCTGTGAAACATTCCAAAATGGATCAAATGAAACCAAGAGCGAGGCCAGGAAGAATGGTGGGATACAATCTTAGTAAGTAACGAATGTGGGATTCAGTCACAAATAAGGCAGTAATTTCTGAGGATGTGAAATTTGATAAGAACAATGTCTCGTAGAGTGTGAAAGAAGATAATATAGATGATCGTTTTAGACTTGGGGATAACAGAGTTAAATAAAGACGAAAAAAGAACCCTCTAAAAATATGCCATGATTCAAGAATAGTGGATACCCTGGGATGACTTAGTGGAGGAGGAGTTGAGAATGACCTAACAGTGTAAATGATGACTAAGACTTTTATGTTTTTGGTAATGAAACTACGGATGTTAACAAACCTAATAGAAAGCTGTCAAAGACAAAATATTTTTAAAACTTTGAAATGTACTACATGAATTACTGTCTGCTAAGTGAAAGTGAGCCCCAGTCTTGTACAGAAGTTGTACAAAGAGTTTATCAATAGAGAAAAGCAGTTGGGAAGGTTTGAGTTTAGAGATTTTGGTCAGCACTTAACATATAGATCTTTAGCGCTGATGAGGGAGGACATGGTGTGAGTATGGAGCAGCGACGGAATGGAGAGGTGGGAGAAATGGGAGATCCCGGAAAACGCCCGCCGAAAAGTGGCATCGTCTTTCACTATCCTCACAGGTTGAGAAGGAACTACAAGTCATGATCCTTTAAAAGAAAATTGTACAACAGTTGATAGACAAATAGATGGTATAATACCCTTGAAGCCAAGTGGGTATTCACCACTTAACTTAATGAGAACACAAAAGCACAGTTGGTTGCCGAAGGTTACCAATCAGAAACTACGAATGATGTGTATGCATGTTTAGCAAACCTGTCTACCATGAGGTTAGCCTTGTCATGCAACTTGCAAAAACACTGAGACGCCAAACAGATGGACGTACTCACGCCTTTCTCAATGAGACCTTTGATGAAGATGTGTATATTTATAGACCTGACGAAGTAAAAGGAGAACGAGGATTAAAGTTTCGAAGACCCCTATACTGTTTCAGAAATCGCCCCAGGGCTGGAGTCAAACATTCAATGTGTTTGCAGAAGACCTGAGGTAATCAAGTTTCTATGTATGTTTGCGTTATGGGAATTGTGTTGGACTTGTAATATGGGTCGACGACACTCTGCTGTTTGGGAATTAATAAAAATGTCATACCTTGCTCAAAAATTGAAATGAGAGGGCAAATACCAAGGACACGGGAAGTGTACAGCATTTCCTTGTAACTGACATAGAAATAACCGCAGACATGATAGCGATCAGCCAAGTTGAAATAATAGATAATATGTTGGAAAAATTTCTCTGTGAGCATGACTCCAATTGAAGATGAGCAACAGTCTGCAATATAATAACCACACAGAGAGCTTATAGATATTATGATTTATCTGCCACAGACCTCGATAACGGACACATTTTTTGATATTTATTTTCTGAGTAGATTTCAGAATGAACAAATTCGAACTTTATAGACTGCCGAAAGAGTACCTACTCAGATATTTGGAGAAAACAAGAGGCCAGAAACATGTTTAAGAGATAAATTCGGACGAGTTTACAAATTATTAACCTACGTTGATATAGACTGGACAGGATACAACAAGGATAGGATAATCGTGCAATGACAATCTTACACTATGGGAACCCGATTTCGTCATGGAAACAGCAAGTTTATAGCTGGAGTCCTGCCGAAGCAGAGTATATATCCTGTGGATGGCAGTAACTGATCTTATGATGGATTTCCTTCAGAAGATTTTTTTGGACACAAATGTGCATGGACAGGATTAATTATTAGTTGATAACCAGGGAGCAATCTACATGTCGAGTAATTATGTGAACACACAACGCTCTAAACACAAATACATAAAGTTTTTTTCTTGAAAGTGTAGTAGCCAAATAAATGATAACCATTGTATACATGGATTCTAGTAAATATATAGCTGACTTACTGACTAAACGAATGGGTAAGAATACTTGTATACAGTTTTATCTTGGCTTGATTTAACAAGTGTAAACCAATATTTAAAACGTGTAAAACTGCGTAACTATACTACGTCCCAGAAGCAACCGCATAATAAACACCACACGAATTCTGGGCTATATTGTTAACGATAAATTGTAAATGGCAAAATATTATACGACGCCATTTTAGGTGCACAACGCTGCAACACTGTATGGAGAAAGTCCTCTCTTGTGCTAAACGTCCCGGTATTAATTTATGTATGTTACGTCGAGTAAACGTAGAATCAGGTGTGGGCTCATAATATGCTGGTAAAAATATTAGTAATAAGATAAGTAATTTATCTGTGGAGCGCAAGATGGGACTAACTACAGTACCATGTTGCCCAATTGTGAATGTAAAATGCCATCATAATTTTGCCTCTAACATTTTCGTCCCCAATCGAGCCCAGGATTCGGGTGGTGTGCATATTATGCGATTGTTTCTGTGCATTCTATATATATTTTTAATTATATATATCTTTCTTTTTAGTATATCGTCAGTTTAAAGTTATGATAATATTTGTCCTTGTGAATGCATAATTTGTGATTACAGAGGACAGTTCATTGATGAACAGTACGGAGAACTTTAAATTGAGAAAGGGGTTTGAAATATGGTGTTATCTTTGGGTAGAACAAAAAAAAAAATGATTGTTATTAATTAAGATGAAGTCAGCTGTATGATTTAGTGTGAAGTCTTGCTTCAATTAAAGGTGTTTAATAATAAATATCGTATTTGTCGCGTGCGCCACGGAATTACACTCAACCTTGTTCACCTATCTAGGAAACTGGTTCAGTGAAATAATTCGGAGGGTAGGGAATGTTACCAGTAACATGTGCGCAGCAGTTTTCATTCCAGTAACTTAACATGCAACGAAAACTAGGTACTAGAAACTTTTAATAATATCATTGTTTTTAGTGATTCTCACCACTGGGCATTTGTCTCGTGGAACAAAGCGTGACAGACGTTTTAATGCAACGCATTGAACAAGTGCTCATAATCACAAATTTTGTTTACTACAGCAGTGGAGGAATTAAAATCCAAACGAATATGGGCGTTGAAAAAAAGCACAACTATTACACCCTAAGTACGTGGTTTTCTGCTTGCAGATGTTAAAAATAACTCTCTCTCTCTCTCTCTCTCTCTCTCTCTCTCTCTCTCTCAATATATATGTATATATAGTGTGTGTATGTGTGTTTACGCATATCGCTATTGTTTTCGTATATTCATACACATCAAATTTAAGTTACAATTTTAAATCAATTTATATACCAAAAGCTTAGTAACGCGAATAAAATACATTTCTGTACACTATGTTACTAAGTCCAGCGCAGAGGCTTTTCCAACGTGTTCAGAAAAATGTAGGAAACTGTTAAGGAAAATGTCATTAGATTGCTGCGAAGTGAATGTTATTGTATAAAGCAAGATATGAAGACATGAGATTTTATAATTATTTCAAGTTACGCTCATAGCCTTACGGGAAGGAATATTACATTGGAGAACACGTTTAAAATCTTAGAAAGTTATTCAAACCAGAAGGATTTTCCTTCAATTTATTTCTATCCTAATTATGCACTTTTGTCCATTGCCTTTTAGACACTGCAAGACTATTAAAATAATACTTAAAGCGGCTGCTATGTTGTGTAGACATTATATATTTCTTCATTTTGATTTTGGTTCTGAATAGATTGCGAAATAGTTTGTTCTCTTTAAGGACGTTTGAAAATCTCTTGTTTCAAGGATTGAACAAGTATAAATAAAATTAGAGGAACTTTTCTTCTCGTTGGAAATCAAAATTGTACACGTATTGCGAGATTCGCCCCAGTTGTGACATGTAATAAATATAAAGCTTCAGATGCCCCAGTATTTAACAGGAAAGATAAATTGTTCCCAGACACCTAGTGTTCGTGGCCCGTATTTTACTTATTCGGCTCGTGCGTAGCCGTTATTTTTCGTGTCAAGGCAGACTAATGAACACCGCCTGGGGGCGTCCGCTTACAAGACTTGCTTATAGACGCAGTAGGCTAGTGTGCGTGTGAAATGTGGTTTCTCCGTTCTGACCAGCTTACTAATATTCTGCACAACATTGAGCGCACCATGTTGTGTTAGCCCCTTATGTTAGCGGCTTAAGAGGGAATGGCATATAATTTAGTGCGTTTGTTTAAAATTGTAGGTTCCTCGAAGCCAATTAAAAAACATCAACAGTAGTAGACAATGAGTTTAACCTACTGTCTGAGCAGTTTCTCGAGTAACGCTTTTCTCAAGAAAAATCGATGCCGCCGAAATCTCGTACATTAACTTGCTGTGCAATAGATCTCGCTAAACATGTGCATAATTCTGGGTAAATGTTTGCTCATAAAGATGACAAATATCATTATCTAGCGATGTTGTTTTGTAATTTTTTTCATGTTTATTTTAAAGTACGTATATATTTAAGATGGTGTTTTTAGCATATTACATTCATAAAGAGTCAAGAAGAAGTGGACCTTACGTCTCGTCGACAGCGAGGTCACCGGACAGCGACACACGACTTGGTGTAATGACAGGAGCTGGGAGAAGGGTCGGCCATGGCCTTTGTTAAGGGCACGGTTAACCTCAGTTTTCAACGTCTTTTTTTATTTTTATATTTGTACCAGATATTTTTTTCTTATTTTAGACATAAATTGTGATTAAATCTTCCTCTTATAAAATGGTTGTATCTCATATTTTTTGCATAATGAGTCGTAAACGTCAAAATTTCGACTTTACGGTTTTATGTACGCCACTAAAAGCAACCGACATAACAAACCGAAAAAAATCACAGTGTATAACAATGTTATAGTCTATGATTTGAACTATATAAAATAAAGTATAAGTACATTTTTATATTTTTAAACAATTTTTAAAATTTTTAAATTTTCGTTTCAAAATTCAGCATTTTTTATTGAATACAAAAATATTTCATTTTTTATATGTGTCATTTCATAGCCTATAACAGTGTTAGACACTGTGATTTTTTTTTTTTTCGTTTGGTATTACCGTTGGTTTTAGTGGCGTACATAAAATCGTAAAATGCAAATTTTGACGTTTACGACTCATTATGCGAAAACTATGAGATACAACAATTTCCTGAGAGGAATATTTAGTCACAATTTATGTTTAAAATAAGAAAACAAATATCTGGTACAAATATAAAAATAAAGAAAGACGTTGAAAACTGAGGTGAACCGCGCCCTTAAGCATTCGCCCGGAGTGATTTCGGGAAACCATGTAAAACCGAAATCAAGATTGCCGGAGCCGGGGATCGAACCCGGGTCCTCCAGAATGCGAGTCCAACGTGTTGCCGTTGTACGATACCGTGAAGGATAAAGCGACACAGCAGATAACAATATTTGTGTAGTTGTATCCTTGACGGAACCGTGGATTTGTCCATTTCATACACATGTAGAAGTTTCAGCATCATGACATACTTACCAAAATTTTCGGCAGCAAGAAAATAAGCTTTAAATGTTTCCGGAATATCTCGGTAAAGGTAAACATTTTCTAGTATAATTTTCTAGTATACGTTTAATGGTCGAACTTTTACATATCAGCCTGCGGCGAAGGGCTGGAAAATGTGGCCCCCTTAAGGATGTTGCATTCCGGCAGTTACAGGTTACAGAATATGGTGAACGCTAAGAGCATTATTAATCCGTGCATTCATATTATACATTATCACGAAGCGTAGCGCTTAACTAGCGTGCAAGCTTTCCATTGCTCAATGGTCACTGCCGGACTTAAATCGATAACTCTCTCTCTCTCTCTCTCTCTCTCTCTCCATATATATATATATATATATATATATATATATATATATATATATATAACTGAAATTTTTACTTTTTTGAGGATATTGTTCAAGTAAAACCGAAAAATGATTGAACTTCACATTGCTTTTCAGAGTGACCACTGTGGTTAGCTACGTGATGTTACGTGGCCTGACTATAACATTGGTAGTTGCAACGTAATTTATGAGGTGATTCTGAGTACTTCAGATTTTAACGTACACTTTCAGAATGCCTGTTCGTGAGCACGTGTTTATGTCATAATTATCTATAAGGCAGAGGGGTTCGCGGCGGCCGAGTGGTAAGACCTTCCCCCAAGGCGTTCCTAGTTCGATTCCCGGCAGGGTCGGTCCCCGAACCGAAGATGTCGCTGGATGGCGGGTTTTCTCGGAGATACCCTCCGGCTCTCATTCCGGCTCTTCCCCATCGTAGGACCTCACGTCTTGTCATACTTCGGGGTACGCAGATTGTCTCCTGGATCCCATTCTCAAAATTTGCTTTCAAAGTGCGATACCCTGGGCCTTGAGTATGCTCCTCCTACGATATTTATTTACTTTATAGTGATAGAGAGAATTGAAATATATAGTTTACTTAATGAGTTGAAATACAAATATTACTGATGGGTCAAGTTAGTAATGTAAGTATTTCAAGTCATTAAGTAACGAGTTTATATTAATTATCTCCATCATTGATAATAATAACATAAAACACGTGCTTTCGAATAAGTGTTTTGAAAGTCTGTGTGAACTTCCAAAGTCTTCACAAACACCATCTAAATCCAGTTGCAGTTGCCAAATTTGTTGTAGTGGCCACCCAAAAAGGCACCACGTGCAGTTCAACAAGTTTTTGGATTTCCATGCAGCAATCTCCTTATAGTGCAAAAATTCGAACAAGAAAATTTAAACTTTAGGGCTTCGAAACAGCGCTTGTAATTACAGAGCGCAGGCGTTTGGGACCGTTGTATGCATTATCTTGGCTTCTGGGTGTGAGACGCGTCGGATGGTTGCCTTACTACGTTTCGGCAGTCGTTGCAGCTGCCATCATCAGGTAGTGAATGTCCGACTGGACGGTGCCGCTGCAGTCGCCACCGTTTCCTTGTGTGCCATCCAAGGCCGTGATGTCGCGAGGTATCTGTAAAATCAATTGCACCTCGACAGACTTGTTTCAAATCATTGGAAAGGCGACAGGGTGCTGTGTAGCGTCTTAGCTGGGCTCCGGACCCGTATTTAAGGCTTTGGAGGGTGGTTGTTGCGATTAATAGAATTTACGTGTTTATGTCAACGACGGGGAAGCAAAGCTTCCCTCCAGCTAGGCTGGAGTGATGTAGTGTGTCTTGTCTAACCAACGTGGATGTTGCAGGCAAGTGGGTAGCTAAATTCGTGATGTTGTAATGCGTGAGTTACCTACGACCATGAGAGCAGCTTCAAACAATCCCAGTTAAGTACAGCCAGCCACGGTTTTTAAGGCCTCATAGCACACAACTGTGGATCAGGCCTGGCACCCCCATGGTTATTTTTAGTGTGGTCGTTTGTGACATGAAAATAAAACAACTACAAAATTTATTAGTCATTCCTAGAGTTTTCGAGTATGGACCTCGACCTAAAACAGAGAGTTATCAGATCGGTGTGACATGAATTAGCACACTGTAGTATGAAACATCTATAGCAATGTAAGTATTTTTTATCTGTAACAATACAAGCAGTTTTTCCGGTACATTTACTTGTGAGATAGAGGTCTTTATATAACCTGGTGTCTGGATGGCGGCTTCCTGGTAGGCTGGGCCTGTCGGCCAATCACAGTCATGCAGGCTCCTTATTGGGTGGGTGGTTCGCCAACGCTGATAGGACTAAGGGGACGGGTTGCGTCCTTGATTGGCCGAGCTCTCTGGCCAATTGTATGCTGTATCTCACCTGGTTGACTGAAGTTTCTGAGCAGGCGTGGTGAGTGAGTCGTAACTGCCCTAAGGTCACTGGATTTGGAGTCATCCACAAATAGGTATACCCAAATTTTGTTTAGCCAGTAGCCATCTTCCCTGTTTATATTGTTGGGGTGTTTCATTATCTCTATTGCCTCTCTCAGAAGTTAACCATGTGACGTGAGAAGCTAATATAATGCAGTGTTTGTAATATTTGCGCTGTCTTTATTCCGTACTTGTCATGTTTTTTCTTCGTAAAATGAACTTTGGCAGAATTGTTTAGTAAAATGTTATATTTCCTAACGCAATGAACGCGTTTAAATTGCGAGGCAGTCTGTTACATACTTATTTATATCTACCACGGAAATGAACATTTTAGAATATGCTAGGTTAGCTCCTTCACGTGACCTGAGTTTTTCGATCACCAGGTTATGTCTAAACGGTTGGTTGTATATCATAGTTATAAGATCAGTGTAATTAACATCTACATAATTTTTTCATTGATATTTACAACAGAATATTATTATAAATCAATTTAACACATAGTTTCTGGTCGTATTCAGTACCTACTGTTATTTCATACTCTTCCTTCTTATGATTTTAGATTATGAACCGCGTAACAGCCCCAAACAGCTGCGGCACGAACATCGTTACAGAGTGTTAGGAGAAATTTATTACGAAATACTACTAAACGTGTGTTTTCAATATATTTATCTACGAAAAGAAAAAAAATCATTCAAAACTATGCTTCTCTATATTTGTTGGACAAGTATCACGCTTAGAAACATGGCTTCGGGGCACATCAAAATTGCTAAAAACGTCCTTTTCAGACTGCTGTCAAGTAAAAAATTAGTAACCGAAATCTTTAAACAACAGAATGGAAGCATTCCTCTGGACTTAAGTACGCACTTTCTGTAAATAAAATGATAGGGTCACTTCTTGAAGTTCTACGGGAAAGAGTCAACGACCGAAAAACCGCACGCCGTTTTCGCGCGCCGCGCATAAACGCGACACTGTTGTTAACGCACGAGCCAGTCTAGACCTTATCGCTCCCCTGTTTCCGTACCTCACATGCGGCATCTAGAGCCTGCTATATAGGGTTCTTAAGACTCTGTATTACGAACACTGTGGGATTTAATGGATACATTATTTTAAGTTAGATCGTTTACTAACATACCGTATTTAATAGATTACCTTGATGTACACTAAGAATATCTTAATATGTAGATGCTCGCCGTTTCAGTGTCATCATGTATTAGACATATGTAAAAATACTGAATTTTTAGCGGGAAAATTTGACTGTAAGGCTTTAATATAACATGTCTATATATAACGTGCTTCTTCTGTCATTGACGTGTCTTCACCTGGCTGGGTTAGTTATAACTCTGGAATGCCGCTACTGAATATTTGTCATTCGTCTTTGAATTACTACAGCACCATCCTACAATCATAAAATACGTAGGCTGCTACACTGTTGTGCAAAATACGGCCACACGACGGATTATTGAGATTTTCCGCTATCTAAAGGTATGTGAGAGTTGGTGACGATTTGAAAAGAATTGTGTAGTGTTTAAGCGATGTAGTAAAAAAAATATGTTTGTTAATAATTTAAAATCAAATAATATTACGACGCGTGAATGGAAAGTGCAACACAAAGGTGTGAGGCACCACCTTACAATGCATGTATTGCAACCTGATCTTGTCTGCAAAGTGCTGTGTCTGCAAGTCACGTGTAGGTTGGAGTACACTAGGAAATTTATGGGATGTGGAGTCGTGAGGTATAGGTGTTGTGTGACTGTGTTCTCACGACGGGCCTGGTACAAGGGTCACGGACAGGTCACGCTTCAAGGTCAGCGAGGTCCAACACAACGCTCTGTCTGCCTCTCACCCAGATAACCGGCGCACTCTATAACTCACTCTGCTCGCTACACGGGTTGTTTTTTAAGTAACTCAAGGCGGATGCTGTGCCGGTCCCTTATAAGGGATTACTCCCCAACACCTTCGTTTAATTTAAATTTATTTTACTACTTTGTTAAATTTTTTCATGCATCATTGACAGAGACTCTAAAATATTATTACATATTTGATGATAATTATTAGGCCAAATACGATAATTTATGTGTTTATATATTGTCCAAAACAAATGTTACACTTGCAATGTCTATAACACTGTATCTTACAACATGATTTTAGAGACACGAACAGGAAAACGATTTGGATGGAAATTCAGTAATGTGTTCACGTGTAGCTATTTTTCAAATTTTATGATAGTATTTGTTATAAAAGTGGCCAAAATATCAGAATCTTATTTAAGACAAACGAATATTCCCATTATATAGAAACTTCTACACTAAGTTGCAATTACATCAAGAAACACTAGAGCTAGTGTAAACCATTGCGGCTATTTTATAAAAATAATGAATTGCACACAATTTTTTAAAATGTACCTTGCACAAAATTAAATTTTTAAATGTTCTTAGTTGTGCTAAATATTTAGACAACAATTAGTTCACAAATTGTCAAAACTCCATGAAAATCTTTACAACTCAGAAACTAATTTGGGTGTTCAACAACCTTAACAGAATTTTTTGGAATACCACGATAAAACTTCTGTACACTTATAAGACATCAAGAAGGGCGTAGGATATAAATTTATACAATTTGTAATGTACGCGTAGCTTGAAATATATAACTGGTAATGTGTCTCTCGCAGAAATGAACGTCCAAATCACTTACACTGGGATCTGCTTTAAGGTAATTGTTTAATATTAAGTCAACTATCTCAAATAAGTATGCAACACAAATAAGGTCTTATGTTATTTTATATATAAAATTATCATTAATATACAGCACAAGTGGGTGACTCTAAACACAATTTATTATTTGTTCGCAACTGCCAATGTTCAGAAGGAGCTTTAAGTGACACAATAGTATTTTCAAACGCAGCAAAAACCTACCACACCCTCGACTACTAGTTTGAGGTTAGTAGTTTCATTCTTACAATGTTGCACGTACCTTCACACATACGTGGTACATAGTCTCTGCGATGTGGGGGCAGCTCACGTCTGACTAGACGCCCTCGTGGAAGTACTGTGTCTCAACTGTCACTGTCGGTCTGTTGGCCTGAAGAAGACATCCCGACGTAGTAATTCCTGTCTTATAAACCCTCAGATTCCAAGGCGGGTCACAATTGTAATGTCGCCTGATGTTTCGTACGAAAACCTCGGTACATCGCCTTGGTATTTCTACAGAATATTTCGGTATACAGAAGTGAAATAGCTGGTAGGACAGCGAACTCAGTCACACACGCCAGGAAAATGGCTTCCCTGGCCAGCAACATGGCGGAAACACCTACTGCCAATCAGTACAAGGCAGCTGCTCTGCTAGCCGGCACCCAGGCCAATAGGAAACCTGTAGTAACATGCAGAAGCCTAGCAGACACGGGGGCTCCTATCAACAGCCTCCAGCAGCCAATAAACAGCGAAGTTTGCCCGTATAAAATTTAGCCGCCTCGTAATTTCGTGACTGTATTACTATTTAGATCTGTGGAATTGCGTCACCCGGACCTTGCCGATGCCATCAGGCCGGGGTTACATGAGTTCAAAAGACAGCGCATGTTTGGGCGAAAGAAATGGAGCCAGGAACAAATGTAAAGTGGAAATTCTAAACGATCTAAGTTCCAAAAATATGTTTTTGAGAAAAAGGGGAAAACAGCTCTGCAAGAGCATGCGTACGTAAGAGACATGCAATTTTTAGATGATCACAAAAACTATTAGGATAATTATTGGAAGTAAGCTCTTACAGCGAAATATAGGCATAGACACAGCGTCCATTTTGATTTAATAAATATTTTTTTCCTCTTATGGCACTTAGATCATTTACAATTTTCATTATACAACTTCCAAAGTCAGGCAAGAAAAGGAGCGAAGCGATTCACATAGACATGTGAACTGACAAAACTTTTGTATCCAAGAATATTCTTTAAAATACATTAACAATTCTAAATGTTAACAAATAGCTGTTGCAGTTTTCTAAAAATGGATTACTTTTGATTATAACTTAAAAGTAATCATGTAAGGTGATCTCACATTTTATCTATTCTTTAATGAACCACAAACCACGTACGCATAGTTCATAGTGTTCTTTGTCGGCAGTAATCCAATAACTAGCAGTGTGACTCTTCTTGACCCTTTTTAAAAGCTCACACGAGAGGAAATGTGGTTGAACTAGAAAACTTTACTACACAAATTTATTCGTAATTGTTAATATGAGAAAAGTTCAGAGAAAGAAAACGTTAAGGTAATTTGTACATTCTGAAAAAATTTTTATACAACTACTTTTGATATGACTTTTTGGTTTTTGATAGCTAGAAAATTTTCCTACTGAGTTACATTATTTGTATGTCGGTTAAGGACTTCTAAAAATTGCTGCTTTTCGTGTATTTTTGCGGTATACTGAATCACAAGCATAATTACCTGAGTAAAACATTTATGTATGGTATCGTGTTCTCTAGTCATATACGTTTGGCGATTTCTAATTTACTGATAGATAAAGGGATTTGGCATTCTTGAAAGTGTACTTAAGTATACAGTGTTTTTCTGAGTATAGAATATTTTAAGTTCCTGCCGCGTATATTTTGTTAACTATCGCATAGTATTTACATTTGTGAATTCAGCTATCCTCTTATCATTACTAATTTCATTATCTATAAAAGTGAATTTTATAGAAATCTCAAGAAGACTGAAATTTCAAAAACTCTATTTGGAACAGATAGGAAAGTAATGTTCAATTTGTAAAAGTACTTAACGTTATAATAGATTTACCATAATAAGTAATAACAGTTCTTCGATAGACATATTTTATTGGTATTTTGACAAATTTTCTATAAGTATTACTTCATTTTTTTATTTATGATTTTATCTTATGTAAGAAAGCCAACGTAATACTTACAGCTAGATTGCATTCACCTTTAGTTTCTACCCTGCTTAAGAATTGAAATAGTTTTAATTTTATATGTATTTGACTGTCTTATGAGAATAGAAGCCTTCCATACTGACTGACGATAGACAAAGTAATAGCACGGTGACAAAAATTACACTTCTTCAATCAAAACCCAATTAAGGAAACATAAATTATTTGTCAAAATTGCATGGGAGATCCGTTAGTAGCGCCTGTAATCTGGCAACCATCTAAACAGGAGAGCCACGAAGGTTGCTGGTCTCGCAGGCACTATAACTTTCAATTACGCCAATATATTGAATTCACGCAATGTCTGCCAACTGTTGAAAACAAACAAGAAGGTCAAGTACCTTCCAGACGTGATAAAGATATTCGATTGCACACACAGTAAAACTAAATTTAATATATTTATTTCCGCCTGGAGGGTTATGTTATTATGAAAGGAATGACATTACAAAATGTAACGAAATATTAGATTTCAAATACCTGCGTTCTGAAAACGTGATCTTCTGTGTTTTCTTTTGAGCTGGTCATGCATTGTTTATCTCTGAAACTACTACAAGGTGCAAGAGAGAAGGACAACATAGCTGTCCAATACCTAAGATTACATATTTTTAAGACTTTGTGTAACGTATTTTTTTGTTGCACTCCTGTACTAAACGCGTGCATTCGCTGACGTAAGTTCATTCACAGAAATTCTTCGTACTCTAACACTTTTATGGGCTTCACCAGTAAATTTAGAATCACCTAATGCATTGTTAAAACCGCGTACTATCTTGTACATACTCTTTCCCAGTTACCTCTTTTTAGTAACTTACGTGAATTGTTTATGGAAAATCATGCCATTGCAGAGTTACAGATTATACAGCAGAACAGCAAATATTCACGCATCACCTTTTCCTGTAGCCTGCGAAATTGAAATGTTACGACACTATGCAGGCAGGGAAACAGTTACAGTTCCCGTAAGAAAAGCGACTGAAGAAAGGCAAGCAAGTTGTGTTGCACGAGTCAAAATCTAATTGGCTTATGTAGTGAGGAGCATAACCCTGTGTCTAAGCTTACAACATGCTACATGCAAACCAAGCCACGGTCATTATAGTAAATGGAGGCCAAACAATAAGCACATTGTTTGACAAGTAAATATGATACAATCAGCAATAAAAGTCATTCACACAAAAGGTAGCCGTGGCGAAGAAGTTGCCAGACCACTCGCCTCCACTTACGGCGATCCTAGTCCAACCCCGGTGAAGTTGCTCCCAGATATTTCGTATGTGGTAAATGTGATGGATGTGGCTGTTGGTAAGCAGGTTTTTAGCCCTCTTTCCGAAGGTAAAAGTGGGCTTATGAGATCATCTCTGTGTGTTTGTGTTTCCGTGTGCGTATGTCCCCCTTAAAAAACTTTTTAATTACTTCACCGAATTTAAACAAACTTTGTACACATATAGTACTTAGCAACCTGACTTGACTTTTGTGTATCTCGTTTACATTCATTTCATGTTTTCAAATGACAGCCAAATAACCTTTTTAGATCGTGCTAGGCGTCTAAGGAACCGTACTTTAGAATTGCATAAAACTTGATACGCACAAACTACACACAAAGTTGACCTGACTTTTGTGCATCTTCTTTCATCCTGTATGCATATTTTCAAAATGGCCGCCATTTGTGTATTTTTAGCATGATATCACATATACCAGGATACAATTTTCAGAAATTAAAGAATCTTAGTACACATATACTACATACAAAGCTGACTTTACTTTTCGGTCATTCGTTCATCCTGTCTTCATATTTTCAAAATAACCGCTATTTTTATATTTTTAGCACAGTAATACATATCTGAGGATATATTTTTTCAGAATTTCATTGAACTTGGTGTACAGTACATATACTTCATACAAACCTGACTTAACTTTTGTATATTTTGTTCATTCATCTGTAATATTTTGATAACGGAGGCAATTTTTAATTATCATTACAATACAAAGACATCTCAAAAACTTTTTCCTTAATTTTTATACCGGTTTCTTGCATATTACTAGGCAAGGTGCCTTAGATTTAGCATATAGACCTACCGTGTATCATACGTCTAAATCAACATTATAATTTAATATTCTTAGAATACGGACACGCTTTTAACTTTCAGGGTTAATTTGCACCCCCTTTGAGAAAAGAAGGCTTGTAAGTTATGCTGGTAACTTCTTGTTTACTTTTGACGTGCTTCTATAGTAGAACACAGCATTTAAAGTACGTAATTCGTGATGGTATAAATGTGGCATAGATGTATAAACATAATGAAAGGGATATTTTCGTGATGCAATTCATACAGCAAATTACAATTATTTTATAAAATAAGCAAATTAATTATATAAAGACTATCTTCAACTATCTTTCAGAAGAGGTTTGTTCAATTTACGTTTAATTTATACTAAGGAAAATGATTCCATGTAATTAAACTAACACTACCGTTCGAGGATAAATCGTAAATGATATCACTAAGCATAGAACAATTTACATGAATGGACTTCTCGTTCATGGTTAGGGCAGTAAACTTCCAAAAGCACCAAGAAAAAGAAGACGTCTAATCTCAGTGTTCTTCAAAATGTACGCTATTGTTGTAGCATCTACTACTTCTGCAATGAAATCATATCTTTCATTGAAAGCAGTCAAGGGAGTATAACAGCCTATAAGTGACTTGCTATAAAATTAAATATTTGAATACTGTAAATTATGTTATTTTATACAAGTGTGGTTATACTTGGATTGTTCAATTTGTTTTAGTTAATGCTGTAGGTGTTTACCTGAAACGTCACCTTCATTTTATTTTCATCAAGTTGAGTACAACTATTCGACGTAGCTTGGATTCTTAAGCGCATGTGATCATTTGCGAAATATACGTATATTCATAGCAAAACCGTAAGACCGAATGAATACAAATTTTATTTTAAGAGAACGTACTGCAAACTTTTGTTATTTGGCTCGTAGTGTACTGTCAGATTTTTACGAAACATTGGTTAATGATGTAAAAATATAAGGAATTTTGGCATATATAAATAAGTTTTTATGTATTTCAAACGAAATGAAGCAGGGCTTCAATATATCGTAGTATGAGCGACGTAACATTTTATACAAAGAAAAGTTAACGATATTATTTTGTGACAGTGTCAGGCAACAACCAGAGACACCAGAATTCAATGAATAGACCGTGTGGCAGTTTCTTCAATCTGCCAGGCAAGAATTAGGTGAATTTTGACCGTGATATTTCTTGTGTTGTGTGGTGAAGTTTAGACTCGTTGGCTTTGTCTAGTTGTTAGTTGGATAGTTTAATGACTATCACAAAGTACCAAGAGAATATGTTGACACAGATATTGAAGTACACATACACATATACATCCTACAAATGCCAAAAAATGGAGATGAATTATGGGCATTCTCAAGAGAACCAAGCCACTAAAACCAAACATCAGCAGTGAGAAAAGAAGATAAATGACCGACGCAAAGAAAGATGACAGCTTAATCGTACTGCCAGCAACAATGGCAGTGCCTCATGATTATGAATATGGCTATTTCACAAAAATTAAACGCTTAATCATTGATGATGTATACAAACATCACATAAAACCGAAAACTAAGGAACTCGTAACAAGATCATTACTACCAGATGAAGTGAAGAACTATTTATTCCAAATCCAGCAGGACAATAGCCGTCTATGGATAACCAAAGATATATGAAAATAAAGATTTACCACTCCGCCCTAACATAAGTGGCACCAGAAAACTACATGTAACAGAATGTCGGGTGGCCATAAGGTTTACTCTAAAAAATGTCATATAACTCAACTCTAAAGCGCAGAAAGAGTAAGTCGGGACTAAATAGAACAAGCCTAACGCACTTCTACGTGATGTCAACACAACCACAGGGAGGATATTCAAGTTACTCAAGAAACATGACATCAGTCAATATTCAGCAGCCACTAAACAACCTTAATTTATTTATCGCAATGTCAAAGACTAGAAATTCCACAATAACTATTCCGGAATTTCCAAGTTAGCAAAGCTAAGAACAGTCGTACGATGCACAATCCTATATAGACATTTTTCGAAATAACGAACCGTTCGTTCGTAAAAAATGTTTTATTTCATGTTGGCTTATTTCATAACAAAATGGGTGATACGATATATAAAATGTTATGTACAAATTATGACATGTTTGCGACAAAACTATAAAGGATTTCATCGATATGATAATTATGTTACTTTTAAAATATTTTCCAAATCACCGTTAAAATATACCGGGCGTGACCTTAAACATAATTTCAGCTACGGCTGGTTCCTCATGTTGTCTTTCGTGTATGGAGCGGAACTTGGGCAGAAAACAAATAGTCTCAGTCAAGGTCTGCAACTGTTCATTGATAAAACTGGTTTGACATTGTAACATATTGCCTACGTTATTGGTGGCGGCTGGAAGCAACGTTCTAGGAACGGTGTCTGGTTTATTTAGGGGGTCAGCAAACCAAAAATATAGTGCGACATGTGGTGTGCTCTATAACTAGATAACCTTGTCACCAATACCAGAGAAGTACAACAACTTAACCACACAGGTTGCCGCAGTTAGTGGTGGTCACTTATCAGTAATGTTATTTTTACTTTTAGTTGGTGGTGAATTTTACTGAGGCAACGGCTAAAAATAAGACCAACGAGGAAAAACGACTATGTTTATTAACAATTTTCTTAAAGTTAAAAATGTGATGCAAATTATGAAAAGCATGAGATATTTTTCATGACAAATGTTATAACAGAATCATGAATTGCTCTTTTCATAGATCTGTTGTCAATGTGTTTGGAAAAACTCATATATTTTATTCCACATATTTATACAATAATGATGTTTAAATTTTCTAGCCTCAAATGTGTTTTAGGTCTTATTGTAAAAGAATTAAATTGTCTTTATTTTTTCTTACGCTAGTCGTACTTAGTCTTGCAGGTGCAAAAAATTAGACGAACTGAGCTAATACTGAAAGAAGCAGGTAACTATGTATTCGTATGGACAATAACAAGACACAAAGTGCATAAATTATCTGCCAATACGTTTCAAAGTACGTACAGTGAAACCCTCTTAAGAAGTTTCCCATTCAAGAATTTTCCCTCTTAGTAAGAAAATAATGTTACACTTTGTCTATATGCACATGTGTAATTTAACCCTTTTAATAAGTTTTCCTGTTTAATAAGCATTATTTCTTTCTGTCCAACCCCAAATGTCTCAACAGAGTTTTACTGTATTTGAGAGAAAATGTCACTATCGCTACACCCGTATTTATTTACGTCTGGATAAACATGAAAATTACTTCGTTGATTTCATGTCAGAGATTGTAGGGACTTTGATCCCTGGTACACACGAAGCATCGGCTTAGTATTGGATAAGGAGAAAAGAGAAAATCGTGTAAAAACTCGTCAAGAAACAAAAACGTCCGCCACGTTTACAATATGTAAAATTCGTGAGTGACCTGACAAGGAAACGAACCAGGATCACTATAGCGGTATGTTAGTTAGTAGTATGATTTAGCCGGTTCTGGGACATGGATTCGGTGGGTGGCACAGTGTGGCACCACCCGCCATGTTGTGACGTCACGTCCCCGGCCGCCATGTTGGATGACCTTGACCCTGACCTTGACCTTTAACCTTAACCTTGAGTGTCAAATCACCAAAATTTTCCAAAATTTCGAAAATTTCAAAAAAATTTCAAAAATTCGAAATTTTCCAAAAAATTTCAAAATTTCAAAAAATTTCGAATAAAATATTACCACCATCTTGATTCCGGACGCCATCTTGTTTCCGGCCGCCATCTTGGTGTTTCTTACAAAAAATTTTCGATTTCGCATTCCATAATAACCCCGCACGTATTTAATAAATAAAATTTTTCAAAAAAAAAATTTGTAATAATTTTTTTAATAAAAAACTTTTTAATAAAAAACTATTTAATAAAAACTTTTTAATAAAAAACGATTTAATAAAAAACTTTTTATATAAAAATTATTTAATTAAATCAACTACCGGCACGTCTTACCCGGACGAGCCCCATCGACACACTGACGCCCCCCACCACTTTTTACATGTATATATTAACTTATCCCCCCTCCCCTCCCCTATC